>ML863085.1:0-23183 GCA_009831015.1 Picea engelmannii
ACCTTCTCATATTTTATAAACCCTACATACTTCAACAATCCCAAAAAATTATTTTCATATTCTTCCAGGGTCATGCTTCCTACTATGAGTTTAAAGAACTCTTGCATTTTCTTGTCATAGAATTTCTCTGAAAGGTACTCCTTCTGGAAATATCTATTGAATTGTTTCCAAGTGATCATGTTCTCATTAATGTGTTCAACTTGCTTCAGTTGATCGCACCACATAGTACATTTTCCATGAAAATGGTATGTGGAAATATTGGCTTCAAGATTATATGAATAGTTGTGCAACTTAAAATACTTCCTAAACTGGGAATTAGAAAGTATTTTTAGTTGCACAACTATTCATCTAATCTTGAAGCTAGAATTGCCACATACCATTTGCATGGAAAATTTGTTGTGTGGTGGGATCCGTTGAAGCAATTTGAACACATTAATGAGAATAGTACTTGGAAATAGCTCAATAGATATTTCCAAAAGGAGTACCTTCCAGAGCATTTCTATGAAAAGAAAATGAAAGAGTTCTTTGAACTCAGATTAGGAAGCATGACCCTGGTAGAATATGAAAATAAGTTTTTGGATTGTTGAAGTATGTAGGGTTTATAAATATGAGAAGGTGAAGATACAAAGGTTCTTAAGTGGACTTCCATCCTTTTCTAAAGAAAATATTCAATATGATGAACCCAAAACTTTGATAGAGACCATCACGAAGGCTAATTACCTGTATGAGCAAGGAAAGGGAAGAGAATATTTGCAAAAATCTTGGAAGGATAAGAAGAAAGAGAAATATGATCAGAGAAAGAGGGGATTCAAACCTCCTTTCAACAGAAATATCCCTAATAAAAATCAGCAAGATCATTCTACTAAAGATGAATCCAAGAGAGAAGACTCCTTGGGAAAAAGGGAAAGACCAGCAATCAAATGTTGGGGATGCAAAGAAGAGAACATGTAAAATTATTGTCCTCATAGAGAAGACAAAATGAATACAATGCATAACATCCAAGAGGCTACAATAGTATAGGACATGGGAAAAATATATGCATCCTTGGAAGATCGACAAGAAGAATACCAATCCAATATGATCGAAGTGGAAGGTAAGATAATTAATTAGCATGTATTTATTTTAATTGATTTAGGAGCAAGCCATTGTTACAATGATCCTAAAATAGTGGGAAGATTTCATTTGGATAAACGTAATTTTGAAAAATCAAGTTTGGTTCAACTAGCCACTAGACCCAAAAGAAGAATCAATGAGATGGATAGAGCTTGTCCAATAAATCTAAGTGGAGTGATTAATAATGCATATATGAATATTATTCCATTAGGATCTTATGATTTTCTAACTAGAATGGATTGGCTGGATAGGCACCATGTTATCCTAGATTGCCATAATAAGATATTTACATGTCTTGATGAAGAAGGAAAACATAGCACTGTGAAAGGAATTCCAAGACATATTTATATTAGAGAGATTTATTCCTTACAACTGAAGAGATGTTTCAGGAAAGGATGTCAATTGTATGAAAATCATGTGGAGGAGCCAAAAAATACTAAAGGACCAAGCCTTGAATATTTTTCAGTATTGCAAGAATTTGAAGATGTATTCCAAGACATTCTTGGATCGCCACCTAAGAGGGAGATAGATTTCTCTATTGATTTAGTACTAGGAGCTTCCCCCTAATCAAAAACTCCTTACAGAATGAGTACACCATAATTAAAATAACTACAAATGAAATTGGAGGAATTGTTGAAAAAAGGATACATATTCCCAAGTGTTTCACCTTGGGGAGCACCAGTACTCTTTGTAAAAAATAAGGATGGAACATTGAGGGTGTATACTGACTTTAGACAATTGAACAAAGAGATTATAAATAACAAGTACCCTCTGTTAAGAATTGATGACCTATTTTATCAACTAAGAGGAGAAAAGATATGTTCAAATATAGACCTGAGATAAGGATGCCATCAGGTAAGAATCAAGGAAGAACACATTAGTAAGACAAAATTTGGAACCAGATATGTACACTATGAATTTGTGGTGGTTCCATTTGGACCGACCAATGCACCAACTATCTTCATGTGCTTAATGAATGGCATATTCAGAAATTATCTGGATAAGTTTGTCATTGTTTTCTTGGATGGCATACTTAGTTATTCTAAGACAAATGAAGAGCATGAATGTCACTTGAGGTTGGTGTTGCAAGTGTTGAGGGAAGATCAAATTTATGCCAATCTTAGTAAGTGTTATTTTTACCAAAAGAAAAACCATTATTTGGGACACATTATTTTATAACAAGGCATAGAAATAGATATAGATAAGATTGAAGCCATTAGAGGATGGCCAACACCCAAGAATGTTTCAAAAATAAGATCTTTTATGGGATTAGTCGGATACTATAGGAGGTTTTTAACATGGTTCTCTAATATTTCTCATCCCATAACTTCTTTGCAAAAGAAGGGAATTAAGTTTGAATGGACAACATAGTGTGAATAGAACTTTAGTTTGTTGAAAGAATTATTTACAAGTGCACCTATTTTAAATATTGTTGACCCAAATAAATTTTTTGTGGTATGTACAGATGCATGCAAGGAAGGACTTGGTGGATTCATCACTCAAAATGATTATGTCATTATTTATGAGTCCAAAAATCTTAAAGAACATGAGATTAATTATGCCACACTTGATTTGGATATTGCTTCCATAGTTCATGCATTGAAGATGTGGATGCATTATCTAATGGGAAAGAGATTTGAATTAAGGATAGATGATAGTGGTCTGAAATATCTTTTTGAACATCCAACTTTGAATGCTAGGTAGACAACATGGCTGTAACTTTTAAGTAAATATGACTTTGACATCAAGAATATCAAGGGAAAAGAAAATGAACTTATTGATGCACTCAGCAGAAGAGTACCTCTCATGCATGCTACAGTCATTAGTATGCACAAGGCAGATTTGAAGAATATAATTTTAGATGTTGTTGTTATAGATCAACATTACCTATAGGTAAAAGAAAGTTTACAACAGGAAAATGCACAACAGAAAATTAAGGAGTATGAGATTAAGGAAGATGGATTACTTATGCATAAGAATATAATTTTTGTTCCTATTTGTGGAGAACTTAGGAATTTGGTATTAAAATAAATGCATAATGTTCCATAAGTCAGACATCCTGGTTACCAGAAAACAATTGCAGGAGTAACAATTCAATTATTTTGGTTTGGGATAAAAAAATATTTTATTGATTACATAATTTATGGAATGTCAAAGAGTGAAGGTTGAGAAGAGACACCCAACAGGTTTGCTACAACCATTTCCAATTCCAGAGAGAAAATGGGAAGTAGTAACCATTGATTTTATCACTAAGTTTCCCAGGACAACAAAGCAACATGATTCAATCATGGTAGTGGTTGATAAATTGACAAAGGTTGCTCATTTTGTTCTTGTTAAGATGACTCATACAAAAACTAATATTGCAAAAATTTATATGAAGGAAATTTCTAGGTTGTATGGGATACCTAAAGAAATTGTCTCACACAGAGATACAAAGTTTACTTCAAATTTCTGGAGGGGATTATTTAAAGGATTTGGTATAACTATGAACTTTAGCATAAGATACCATCCGTAGTCAATTGGGTAGATTGAGAGAGTCAATCAAGTAACTGAAGACATGTTGAGAATGTATGTGATGGATAATCCATCTAAGTGGGAAGATTACTTACATTTTGTTGAGTTTTCATATAACAATGGTTATCAAGATTTGTTGAAGATGAGTCTGTTTGAAGCTTTGTATGTTAGGAAATGCAATAATACAGTGATTTGGCACAACCCAATAGACAGAGTAGTACTTGGGCCAGAATTTTTCAAGGATATGGAAGACCATATGGTTAAGAATTTGAAGGCAGCACTAGATAGACAGAAAATTTATGCAAATAAGAGAAGGACATCTAGAGAATTTAAAGTGGGAGAGAATGTGCTTTTGAAAGTTAAGAAAAATAAGAGATCATTGAATCTAGACAGGTATACAAAGCTAGTAGCCGGATTTTATGGTCCATTTGAGATATTGGATAGAATAGGGCTAGTTGCATACATGCTTGCATTTCCTTCTTCCATGAATGTGTGTAATGTATTTCATGTCTCTTTGTTGAAAATGTATGTACATGATACTAAGAATGTTATTGATTGGAATTTGATTCAAGTAGATCCAAAAGGAGACTTCCAGGTTCAGTTGGTGCACATAATGCACAAAAAATTCAAAATCCTTCGGAATCGAGTCATGGAACTAGTAAAAGTTCAATGGACCTGCTACAGTACTGAAGATGCTAATTGGGAGCATGAAGATTCCATGCAGAAAGAGTACCCTCATATTCTTGGAGATTTTTGAAGAATTTGACTTGTACATGTGTACATAGTGCACTAAGGATAGTGCCAGGGATAATTTTATGGAAATTTATTTTGAAATGTAGAAACCTTGGCGAATCTTACTGGTCCTTTATATGTCAACTATAAATGTTTGGTAATATTTTTTTTTAAATATTCAAATTTCTAAGGATTTTATATAGCTTTATCAAATTTTGGTGATTTTAAGGTAAAATAATTTTGTCCTATAGAATTTGGGTGAATAATTTTTAAAATGGTGAATCTTTTTTTGGGAAAAAGCATGGAAAATTAGCCCATGGGCGAAATTTAGCCCCTAAAATTTTCCCTGGATAGTGCATAAATAAGGAGGAGGAGAATGTAATACCCTAGTTTTCAGTCCCCATACTAAATAATGTATTTTGTTATTTGATGAAAGGTTAGAGCGTCCAAACAATTAAAAGAGGTTGGAGTTCCTAGGAAATGTAATGCTTTGAACATTGCATATAATAAAATGCATCGCTAGTTGCAATATGGAAAAGGAAAATAGTTATAGGGGGCTATGAATCCATGAGAGAGGATGGGATAAAGGGGCTAAGGATTTTTATTATATTTTATTTACCCATCTTGGTTTTAATTGAGAAAAGTGGTTACATGAGATTCTTGGGTGGAAGGTCATGCAGTTCTTGATCATACAGTGGTTGTAACTATATGCTCTGATACCAGGAACGTCCTTGGTCTACAGCCAGTTGGTGATTGTTAAATTTAAGATAAGTTATTTCTTTGTTATATGGTTTATGTGTTTATAATTGTAATTTCCATTGTGTGTTGATTATCTTTTCTAAGATTTGAATATCCAATGTATTTTCTTTCTAGATATGGTTATGCATGGCACAATATATATTTCTTTTTTAAGTTAGATTGTTTATTGGACAATGCAAGTACTGTATTTTATTCTTGCGCGCTTCTTGATCTATCAAATATTATCAAAGATAAATCTCAGGAATGAAGAGGAGTCTTGTTACTTTCATGATCTATCTTGTTGGTGGTTGGGTGCTTAAAGATCATTAAATAGATTCAAGAGATGAGTATATTCCCAATATTAGGAATCAATTAACTATGAAATAGGTTGATATTGGAGTAGTGTGCCCCAGCCTGGTAGTTGGGGATGTGATAGATTGGTATCAAAGAATTCTTGGAGAGCGTTCTTGGAGTAGAGTGCCCCATATTGGTGGTTGGGGATGTGATAGATTAGTATCAGAGCATTCTTGGAGATCATTCTTGGAGTAGCGTGCCCCAGCCTGGTGGATGGGAACGTGGCAGGTTGGTATCAGAGAATTATTGAAGAGCGTTCTTGGAGTAGCATGCCCCATCCTGGTGGATGGGGACGTGATAGATTGGTATCAGAGAATTCTTGGAGAGCGTTCTTGGAGTAGCATTCCCCAACCTGGTGGTTGGGGACATGATAGATTCTTAAGGAGGAAAAATATCTCCTCTGATACTAGGGACGTCCTTGGTCTGCAGCCAGTTGGTGATTGTTATATTTAAGATAAGTGATTTCTCTATTATATGGTTTCTCTGCCTATATATGTAATTTATGTTGTGTATTGATTATCTTTTCTAATATTTTCATATCCAATGTATTTGCTTGTTATATATGGTTATGCATGGCATCAAATGTATTTATTTTTTAAGTTAGATTATTTCTTGGATAATGCATGTGCTATATTTTATTCGTGCATGCTTCTTGATCTATTAAATATTATCATAGATCAATCTCAAGACTGGAGAGGAGTCTAGTTATTTTCATGATTTGGCATGTTGGTGGTTGGGTGCTTAACGATCATTAAACAGATTCAAGAGATGAGTAGAGTGACCTCTTTTACAACATTGTTTTCCTACTCTTAAATAACCATGAAATACTATTTTGGTGTTGGTTTATATTTGAATCAATCAAATTTTGTATTGCATGATTGGCTTCCTAAATGTCAGTACAAATTTTGATAATTTTTTTCTTTTTCACTCCTTCCATCTAATATTTTCCACATTTTTTCTATTACTTTCTTCCTGATATGCATTATATCAAACAAATTAGCTATTTGTAGGTGCTCATAGTATGGAAACCTACTGAATTGTATGGGGTAATTTTTCGTTCCTCATGGAATCCCATCAATTTTTTGATGACCTTTATGAAATATAAATGAAATTACAACAATAATTGTTAGATACAGTTAACATAATTCAATAAAAATAAAAAATGTAACACATTTTGTATGATAAATAGTCAAATTTCTTACCTTGATGATTTATATTATATTCCAACTTCCATAGGTGAGGTGTTATTCTTCATGGTTTTATTGTAGTCTCTTCTTTCCCATTGAAAATATGATTTTCTATAGTTTGATACATATTTGTCTTAGAGAGGAAGTGCCTATACTCATCAAACACCTCCTTTCCTAAACTTCTTGAATGACAAGAATTCATCCTAGGACCACAAATTAGACATGCAAATTCACCCTTTGTTTGAAGACCTATAAGATATGTATTTGATATGGATTGGATCATTCTATTATTCATCATATATCTCAATGATTTATGGGTGAAACAAATGGAGGAATCAACTTGTAGATCCATTTAAGCGATCAGTCCGAATTTGGAAATTTGGGTCCAAAAAACTATCGAAAATCTTCTAGAGCCATTTTGAGGCATAAAATGACACTTTTGTATGGTAAAAACCTTACTATGGATCCACTGTCTATATTATACACACCGATACGTTTCCAACGATGCAAGAATCGTCTCAATTGGAGTTCGTATGTGAAAGTTATGCCTCCCATAAGTTAACCTATTGTATTGATCACCATGGTGTGAGTGGATTCCACGTCAACCTACATTACTTAAACATGTGGGACTAGCCATGTAGCGTATTTTCTAAGAACATTCTATAAGTTCCAAAAATTTATCATGATTGAGGGTTGATGAAGTCAAAACCCTACCCCTAGATGGCCATTGAGATATGTTAAATATTGGGCCACTTGGAGGAGAAGGGGTTCTATTATATGTTATTGTATTTTGCTCCATATCACAATAGAACAACTGTGAGTGGGAAATTAGAGAGAACAATAGAGGGGGTTAATGTTCTATAGCATCCTTACAATACCCTAGCTTTTAGTCCTTGTATTAATAGTGTATTTTTTTTATTTCATGAAAGTCCAGAGTCCCTATAAAGTTAAAAAGGAGGGACTGCCTAGAAATGCAATACCTTGAATCTCAATAATAAAATGCATTGATGACTGCAAGATGAACATGGACATAGATAAGCGATAATGATTCCACAAGAGATGGGTATAAAGGGGATGTTAAGTCTTTTTATTATGTTTTATCCACCCATCTTGGAATTGTTTGGGGAAAAATGGTTATGTGAGCTTCTTTGGAGACCATGTGGTGTTTAATTGCATGTACTTATATAAACCCCATTTTTTGTTGTTTGGGGGTTCCTCATTCATTGCTACTCACTATTTTTTATTCCTCATTCATTCTTGTTAATTATCGGTCTTGTTATGGGCATGGAAAATTAATTATGGAAGGAAAAGAGTCATTGCTTATTAGATATAAGTATTTTTTTATTATTACATCAAGGACATGATGCATGTGTGCATGAGAATAATGGACGTTGTGAAAGAAATGTCCACAACTGAAAATCATTAGGGCTTCCATCATTGATATTTCTTTACCAGTAGCACCGGAGCCCTAGAAAAGAAGTGGAATAGCCCGAGGGACTATGTGGTAGAGAAAGGGGTTCATTTATTTGGTGTGTAGGCTAAGGGGAAAAGAGAGTTAGTAAAATAGGATTGTTGTGTGGATTGAGAAGACTGTGAGAGAGTTTTAGCTAACTATTGTGTTTTTTAGAATCATCATAGGACTTGTCCTTGTGGATTCATATCCCTGGCTTGGGAATGACCTGTTGTTGAGATTTAGAATAGTAGTGTATATGATTGGGTGGAATTTCTTATGTCTGCAACCAATTGATGAATTTTTATTTGAAGAGATAAGTGTTATCTTTGTTTTCTCTGTAATTCATATTCTAGTGTGTATTTATTATCCCTGAGATATGTGTTTATATCATGCATGTCTGTTGTTAATGATATGCATAGCCTGTTATGGTTTTCTTTTGTAGTTTAACATGTTCTCAATAACTACATGTATTGACTTCATGCGTATTTATTAATTAATTAATTGGTATCATAAATTGAAAATCCATCAAGAAGATGAATTCTTGAGGTACCCATGTATTAGGGTGTGTCACAGATTCATATCAGAGAAAACCTTTTGGGTTTGTTGGTGACGGGTACATCACAGATTGGTATCAAAAAAAAATTTGCATTGCTTGGGTCATATGGGATGACTTGTAGAATGAGAAAATGTTATTTTTGCAGAGGTCGAGCCGGAAGGTGCTTGGGAACCTAAACAATGTTTCTTGAAATTATGTGTTTTTTTTAATATTGGAAAATTTTGGAAATATTTCATGTAACACCCCAGTTTTAATCCTGGTGAAATGGAATGTATTATGTAATTGTGACTTAGACTGGTGAGCCAGTAAAGTTTAAAATGGTTCAGAGTTTCTATGAAATGTAATACTTCTATATACATTAATAAAAATACATTGTTGGTTTCAAGATGGACAAGGACAAGAGATAGGGGGATATGATTCCACGAGAGAGGGGGCTTAAGGGGCTAAGTATTTTTATTATATTATATTTACCCATTTTGGTTTTAATGGATAAAATTGGTTACATGAGATTCTTGGGGGCGACACCATGTGGTTATTGATTTCATGTAATTATATAAACCCTTTATGTGGGATGTTTGGGGATTGTTCTTTGTTCTTCTACATTCACTCTTACACTCTTCTCACTCTTTCATTTTTGGGTTCCTCGTTCTTGCTAATTCATATGATCTTGGTTTGAGCATGGAAAACGAATGGTTAGAAGAGGAGAGCCATTGTTATATGGTTGTAATAAATTATTGGTGATTCCAAGAGAGAATGGATTCATGTGTGCATGATATTGATGGCAGTTCAGAAAGAATTGTCCACATATGAGAATCCTTGGAGTTTCCAGTAGGAAGATTTGTTGACCAATAGCATTGGAGCCCTAGAGAGAAATGGAACATCCTGAGGGACTACATGCCAGAGAAAAGGGTTCATTTCTTTGGGTTGTGCGGGTTGAAGGGGAAAGAGAGATAGAAATTAGGATTTGTTGTGTGGTTGGTAAACCATGAGAACTTGTTAGCTAACTGGTGTGGTTATTTTTAGATTTCTCCTAGGACCCGTCCTTGTGGATTCATAGCCCTAGCTTGGGGGTGGCCTTTTGTTGACAATAAATGAAAAAAAATGTCTATGGTTGGGAGGAACATCCTTGGTCTGCAACCAATTGGTGAATGTTTTCTTGAAAAGATAAGTGATCTCTATGTTTTTTGTATAATTTATATTTCGTTGTGTATTTATTATTATCTTTGAATGTCGTATTTATATTATGCATGCTTGTTGTTTATTGATGTGCATGACATAATGTTCATTTATTTTATGTTGTAGCATGGATCTTGATTAATGAATGTGAGTCTTTCATGCTTATTTTCAAATTAATTATTATCAGAATTCAAAATATGTTCAGAAGTGAGTTTTGAAGTAGTGTGGACAACATGTGGGTGGCTAGGTATGTTACATTTCAATATGATGATGTCATCATAATGTGGAGGCCACGTGGCAGGTGATGTGGAAGTGGTGATGTGGAATGCAATGGTGGCAAGGTGGCAGACCTCGATGGCGGGGTGGTACACCATCATGGCAGTGCGACCAATGGAGCAGCGGTCCAATACCATTAATGGTATCGAAGGTTTGTTGAGAAGTTTGGAAAACTAACATATACCTCTTAAATGGATGTGGGATCTCCATGTGTCCACTTGACAGTATGGTAGTTTCAGATAGCTTGGGGTGTCTTTAACACTTGATTACTTCCACCTCTAAAATCCATCATAATTATCGATCAATCTCAAATCTTCGTCGTTATATCTGGACATGGGTAGGTTACATGCTGGAAGTAAAGGAAGGGATGGCACCCACCAGTGGCATGGGCCATTGTGGTGGTTTCATGTGGAAACCAATATGGGTGGGGTCCTGTAATTAATAATATTTTATTTTATTTAAAGAAGATAAAGAAAGAATAAAGTTAAGGTAAAGGTCAAGTAGAAGAGAGAGAGAGAGAGAGAGAGAGAGAGAGAGAGAGAGAGAGAGAAGGTGATGAAAGAGGATGATGGGGAAATCTAGAGTGGTTGGAAGCGTGACATGGCACCCCCTCAGGGTGCCATGTGGACACATGGTGCCACATTAGCATGCATGTCAGCAGATTGCCAATTATGCACAAAGTTGCCTATGTTTCAAAAAAAAACTAAGTTTGGAGCCATTTTCTTATTTTGGCCATAACTGAAATAGGATAAATCAGATTGAGATCAAATTTATGGGTTGTGTCCATAATGAGGAGGTATACAAAAATTCCAATGAGATCCACTATCCATTTTTCTTAGATTTATTAGAAAGTTCAAAACAACGTTTTTTAAATACCTTGGTCCATATCAGTGACTAGCATCCAAATTACGCTGAAATTTTTGGAGAGATTCCAAAAAGGAGACATGAAAATAACCCATGAAGTAATTGGCCAAATTCCAAGGATTTTGAAATGGGGTTGCTAAAATAGGCCAAAATCCACTATTCCATACCACCTTTTGGGGATTTTTGGGATTTTCAAAGGAAAAGTGATCTGAGATCTAAAAAATGAAAAAAATTATTTACCCAACATTTTATATACTCATCAAGATAGACAACTTTGTTTTCGTTAATTTGTCCCAAAAATGCACAGATTGGGAGATAGTCGGTCTTGCTAAAATTCCTAAGTCTGGAAAATTTGTAAAAATGATAAAGTTGCATATTCCATATTGTTGTAGAATCTCATTGGAGTAATATATGGATATAATGAAGGTTTTAGAGTGTTCACCATAATGGGTATTATATGTTCCTAATACAAAATATTTATTGGTTCTTGATGGATTTTCTTCTGCATTTGACAGAAGTTGTCCTTCCAGTAACCAGTGAAGAAAATGCACAAATGGGGTGAAAATGACTTTTTAAGGAAGCCATAACTTTCAAATCAGAGATAAAAAATGGGACATGAGAATATTCATTGGAAATATGATGCAGAGGAGAATAACCTAGAATTATTATAGTTTGGAGAATTATGATATCATTCTTCATGAATTGATCAGAAAAAGGACATGTAGCATAGATTGACAAAAATTTATAATATGAATAAGTTGTTGGCATGTTTTACAGGAAGCGTATGCTTTTCATTGATGGCAAGTACAACAGTGATGATGGCTTGAGTACAGCAGCGATGATCAGCAGCGCGGTGATAATCGGGGAAGAGCAGCAACCGTGATCGTTGGATCAACAATTCAAAATTCTTGATGGTTGTCAGATCTCAATGTAGACAAGAAGAGCGCGCTGAAGAGGAGGACAGATCTCAGGCATTAGATCCAAGCATGGGATCCAACCATCGTTGGATCAAGGAGAACATGCACATTCTTTAAAGTGCAAGGAGTAGCGGGCTCACAAAATCCTGAAAGAAGGAGGACCGTCCATCTTCGGGCAGGACACGTGGGGAAAGATCATCATTTCACTGACTAGAGAATCAAAGGAACGGGGTTCCCTAACCTCTCGAAATCGCGATATGTGAAATCATGACTTAATCTGAGCCGTCAGATCAAGGTTTGATATGGACCGTTGATCCCAGTCCATTTCGGAGTTTCGCGGATTGAGAGTTGGAGATGTCAAGGAATGTCAACCACAGGAATCCCAAAATCACGATATGCGAAATCATGACTTAATCTAAGCCGTCAGATCAAGGTTGAATCTGGACCGTTGATCCCAGTCCATTTCGGAGTTTCGTGGATCGAGAGTTGGAGATGTCAAAGAATATTATCCACAGGAGTCCCGAAATCGTGAAATGCGAAACGTTGAAATCCTGTCAATCGTCCATCTCAGGGGGTTATTTGGATCGTTGATCCGACTCCCTTTCGTAGTTTTACGGATCGGGAGTTGGAAGCATCAAGAACATTCACCATAGGAATGTTGAAATCGCAATATGCGAAATTGTGAAATGATCTGAGCTGTTGGTTCGAAGAGATCGTGGACCATTGATCTGACTCCCTTTTCAATGTATTGGAGACCGGGAATTTGGTTACCGGGAGATGGATAAGTCAGAGACTTTCAACATCAGGAGTCCCGAAATGCCGAATTAAATCGCGAAAATCACCTTATGGACAAGCGCGCTTGGTCATGGCCATGGTCATATAGAGGAAGGAGCTAGTGCAGATTAGCTCCGCCTTGGAATTTTGGGGATCGCAACTGGGAATGTCGAGATGCATGGTCACATGAATGTCGAATTGTCGAATGTCGAAATGCTGAAATGAATGCAAGATCCCATGGAATCAATCCAACAGTGCAGGTGAATTTGAACAAGATCGGAGGGCTACTGTAGCACGACACAATGTAACTGCCAGAAACCACTGATGGTTTCTGCCAGAGGACTCGAAGACACTTAAGGATGATTGACAGAGGAGGTGAAGAGTCTCTAGGAATCTTCAAGAGGGATGAAGATGTTCATGGAGGCGATTGACAGTTGGATGTGCATTGAGGTCTGTAACTGGAACAGAGAAGGTGAGCTCGATTGTTGCAGAGAAGACGAAGAGTCTCAAACTGCGAGAGAGGCTGAGAAATCTAGACAGAACACCCAGTGATGCTGAACATGTGGAGAAAACTGCCAAAGAAGATGAAGAGTCACGATCATGATGAGGGAAAGCACTCGAGATGTGGAGGATATTTGTGGGGTGTGAGCATGCAGAGGCATGGAAATATTGCATGCACAAGGAGCACAGGGACTATAAGAAGGTGGAACAAAGAAGAGATCGGGTTGTTGTTATGGGAAGGATTCAAGTGTGAGCAAGGAGGCAGAGCGCAGGAGCAAAAATGCATAGTAGAGGAAGGTTGCATTAAAGGGATATGGTGCAGAGAGTATAAAAGGCAGAAGCACAGAAAGTGCAAGGGGCGTGCAGAAGACATTGATGCAGACAAAGCAAAGTAGTGTAACAGAACAGCGACAAGGCTGGTAAGCCATTGAATAAATTTATATCATTGTAATAAGTTTTAGTAACAAGGAATCAATATACCAGGGTGGTTGGGAGGTGCTAGGGAGGACTGGTGTCCTCAAAGGTTCAAGTGGGTGCTTGAACGTAGGGATTTGGTGCTTCCTTCTAGTTGGTGCTAGAGAAACTAGGGAGTTGGTGCTTCCTTCTAGTTGGCGCTAGAGAAACTAGGGAGTTGGTGCTTCCTTCTAGTTGGTGCTAGAGAAACCAGGGGGGTGGTGCTTCCTTCTAGTGGGTGCTAGAGAAAATAGAGAGTTGGTGCTCTCAACAAGTTGCAGCTTGCAAAAACAGAGGTTGTAGCCTCACAATGAGTTGGTGCTCACATGTATGATAATGTAAAGAATGTAGATAATACTTATCATATAAAGAAAAAGAGGTTTTTACCCTGTATGGGTTTCCTCGGGAATTATCTGTCTTTGTCTTTCTCATATATGTGACTTATTCTGAATGTGCCTTTGTTTATTTCCCTGCATTATTGTGATCATCATTGAGTGCCTTGTAAATATTTTAAAAGAAGCATAATTGTTTAAGCACTGTAACAATTGATTCACCCCCCCTCTCAGTTGTCCAACATAAGTCTAACAAATTGGTTGCTTGCACATTTTGAAGAATTAGAGGTATAAACATATCAATTCAATCCAAATATTGCATATCAGAGACATGGAGGATGCACATGGAGCCTACAATCATGAGAGATAATCCAAAGGCCAAAATATCAATGTGGGTAATGATTAAACATAGTCTAATGTACATAGGAGCAAAGTGAAATCAACTAAATTGGTGGAGACTATGAGAATTCTCAGAATGGAAGTGAAAATTTATAGAGTTGAAAATGAGAAGATAATGAGATCATGGGAGGAGAAGAATCAAATAAATGCTCAAATGATGCAAAGCCTAGATCATTTGCAGAGACAAGCAGAGAATGGAATGGGCTCAAGACACTAGGAAGAAGGAAGACATCATGAAATAAGAGATAAATATAGAAGAACCAATCACTCAAGAAGTTCTAGTAGAACTCATAGGAATATGTCACATCCTTATTCAACCAAAAAAAATTATGCATCTGAATATTCAAGGAGCAATCCATAAGTGTCTCATGTTATACATCAAAGAAGAAGATATGCTTTGTAAAGTTTGCAAGGAGAGATTAGGAAGCTTAAGCCACCATCCTTTGATGGAGAAAGAGAAAGGGAAGATGATGTTGAATCCTGGTTTCTTGGAATCAAGAAGTATTTTCAGTTACACAACTACTCATCTAAATTATAAGACAGGATTGTCACATACTATTTGCATGGAAAAACTATTATGTGGTGGGATCAATTGAAACAAGTTGAGAACATTAATGAGAGTAGGATTACTTAGAATCAGTTCAAGATATATTTTTAGGAGTATATTTCAAAGCATTATTATGATAAGAATATGGAAGAGTTATTTTAACTGAGGTTGGGGCAAGGATAATTTTAAGGATGGAAATTTATTTTAAAATGTAGAAACCTTGGTGAATATTACTAGTTCTTAATATGTCGACTATAAAATGTTTGACGATATTTTTGTAAAAATATTCAAATTTCGAAGGATTTTATATAGTTTGTATAAATTTTTGGTGATTTTTAAGGTAAAATAATTTTATCCTGTAGAATTTGGGTGAATCATTTTTAGAATGGTGAATCATTTTTTGGGAAAAAGCATGGAAAATTATCCCACTGGTGAAATTTAGCCCCTAAAAGTATCCCTAGGTTGGGGAGCATGACCATGGGAGAATATGAAAAGAAGTTCTTGGTATTGTTGAATTATGTGGGGTTTATCAAGGATGATAAGGTGAATATACAAAGGTTTCTAAGTGGATTATCATCCTTCTATAAAGATAAAATTCAATATGACAAACCCAAAATTTTGACAAAGACAATTAGAAATGCTAAGTAACTATATGAGAAAGGCAAGGGAAAATAATCTTTGAACAAATCTTGGAAGGATAATAAGAAGGAGAAATTTTATCAAATAAGGAAGGGATTCAAACGTTCTTTTAATAGAAACAATCCTCGCATAAATCAGCAAGATCAACCTTCTAAGAATGAATCCACAAAAGAGGACTCCTTGGGAAAAAGAGGAAGACCGCCAATCCAATGTTGGGGATGTAAAAACGATCACATGTATAAGCATTTCTTTGACATAGAAGACAAGAGGAGGATAGTACACAACCTCCAAGAGGATACAATAGTAGAAGACATGGGCAGAAATATTCCAAGGATATATGTAGCTCTAGAACATTGACAAGAAGAACATCAATCCCATATGATTGAGGTGGAAGGTAAGATTGTAAATTATCTTGTTTCTATTTTAATTGATTTAGGATAAATCCTAGTTGCATTGATCCTAAAATAGTGGATAGATTTCATTCGGAGAAAAGTAAGCTTGAAAAAACATTTTTGATTCAGCTAGCCATTGGAACCAAAAGAAGGATCAATGAGACTATCAAAGATTGTCCAATAAATATGAATGGAGTAAATACTAATGTTGATATGAATATCATACCATTATGATATTATGATATCCTAATTGGAATGGATTGGTTGGACAAGCATAATGTTGTCCTATATTTCCATAACAAGACATTTACATGTCTTGATGAAGAAGGAAAACATAGCAATGTGAAAGGAATTACAAGAATCGTTCTTATAAGGGATATTTTATCCTTACAGTTGAATAGATATTTCAAAAAAGGATGTCAATTGTATGCAACTCATGAGGAGGAGCCAAAAAATACCAAAAGGCCAAGTCTTGAATATTTTTCAGTGTTGCAAGAGTTTGAAGATGCATTCCAAGAAATACAAGGATTTTCACCAAAAAGGGATATAAATTTCTGTATTGATTTTAGTACCAAGATTTTCCCTAGTGTCAAAAAATCCTTACAGAATGAGTATACCAGAATTAAAATAATTACAAATGCAAATAAAAGAATTGTTGAAGAAATAGTGCATACGCCCAAGTGTTTCACCTTAGGGATCACCGGTACTTTTTGTTAAAAAGAAGAATGAAACATTGAGGTTGTGTATTGACTTTAAACAAATAAATAAATCCACTTTGAAAAAAAAATACCTTCTACCCAGAATTAATGACCTCTTTGATCAACTAACAATAGAAAATATGTTTTCAAAGATAGACTTGAGATCAGGATATCACTAGGTGAGAATTAAGGAAGAAGGCATCAATAAGACAACTTTTAGAACCAAGTATGGGCATTATGAATTTGTATTGATGTTGTTTAGATTGAATAATGCACCCGTTGTAATTATTTTCCCAATGAATGGCATATTCATAAATTATCTAGATGCGTTTTTCATTGTGTTCTTGGATGACATACTTATTTATTCTAAGTCAGAAGAAGAACATGAGCATCACTTGAGGTTGGTATTGAAAGTTATAAGGGAACATCATCTTTATGCCAAGCTAAACAAGTGTTATTTTTACCAATATCATATCCATTATTGGGGGCACATTATTTCAGAGGAAGGTATAGCAGTAGATCCAGAGAAGATTGAAGCCATTAGAGGATGGTCAGCACCAAGGAATGTTTCATAAGTCATATCTTTCATGGGATTATTTGAATATTATAGCAGATTTACATTAGGATTCTCTAAAATTGCTCATCCCATCACTTCTTTACAAAAGAAGGGAATTAATTTTGAACAAACAACATAGTGTGAAGAAAATTTCAATTTTTTTAAATAATTACTTACTAGTGCACCTATTTTGAATATTGTTGACCCAAAAGAGATTTTTGTGGTATGTACAGATACATGCAAGGAAGAACTTGTTGGAGTCCTCACTCATAATGGATATGTACTTAGTTATGAGTCCATAAAGCTTAAATAACATGAGAGGAATTATGCCACACATGATTTGGAGCTTGTTTCCATAATTCATGCATTGAATATGTGGAGGCATTATTTAATGGGAAAGAAATTTGAATTGAGGATAGACCATAGTAGTCTGAAATATCTTTTTGACCAACCAACTTTAAATGCTAGGAAAACATGATGGCTAGAATTTCTAAGTGAATGTGACTTTGGCATCAAGCATATTAAAGTAAAAGAAAATAAAGTTGTTGATGCACTTGGAAAACGAGTTCATATTATGCATGCTAAAACCATTAGTATGCACAGTTTAGATTTAAAGAGAAGAATTTTAGATGTTACAGATCAGCATTACCTACAGGTAAAAAAAACAATTACAACAGAAAAATGTACAACATAAATTTAAAGAGTACAATATGAAGAAAGATGGAACACTTATGCATAAAAATAGAATTTATGTTCCTAATTCCAGAGAACTAGGGAATTTGGTACTAAAATAAATGCATAATGTTCCATATTCTAGACATCTTGGTTACCAGAAAAAATTACAACAATAAGAATCCAATAGTTTTTTCCATGAATGAAGAAGGATGGTGTTGATTACATTGCCAGATGTATGGAATGTTAGAGAGTGAAAGTTGAGAATAGACACCTAGTGGGTTTGCTATAGCCATTTCCAATTCCAGAGAAGAAATGGAAAGTGGTAAACATTGATTTTATTACTAAATTTCCTAGGACAACAAGGAAACATGATTCAATAATGGTAGTGGTGGATAAATTGACAAAGGTTGCTCATTTTTTCCCATAAAAATGATTCATACAACAACTAATATTGCATAAATTCACATCAGGTAAATTGCTAGGTTACATAGAATACCTAAGGAAATTGTTTCAGAGAGAGATACAAAGTTTACTTCAAACTTTTGGAGAGGATTATTTAAGGGATTTGGTACAAATCTGCATTTTAGTACAACATACCATACACAGTTAGATGGGTTGATAGAGAGAGTCAACCAAGTGATTGAATACATGTTGAGAATGTATGTGATGGATAATCCATGTAAGTGTGAATATTACTTGAATTTGGTTGAGTTTGACAACAATAATTGGTGTCAAGCTTCATTGAAAATGAGCCCATTTGAAGCCTTGTATGGTAGAAAATGAAATACACCAGTGAGTTGGGACAATCCAATAGACAGAGTAGTACTTGGGCTAGAATCGCTCAAGGATATGGAAGACCAGATGGTTAAAATTAAGAAGAATTTGAAAGAAGCACAAGATAGATAGAAGAGTTATGCAAATAAGAACACAACAAATAGAGAACTTAAAGTGGGATAGCATGTGATTTTGAAAGTGAAGCCCAAATTCAATGAGATATTCTTCGACAAGAAGGTCAAAGCGCTCCAAAATAGATCCATAGGATTGGTAAATGTTCATTGGAATTGTTATGGTCCTGAATATGATACTTGGAAGCATGACGACGCCATGCAAAAAGAGTACCCGCAACTTTTTGAAAACCTTTTAAATTTTGATTTCTATTTTGTGTATGCACTAAAGATGATGCTAAAATAAGGGGGAGGGGAATGTAATACCCTAGTTTTTAGTCCTCATATTAATAATGTATTTTTTATTTCATGAAATTCCAAAGTCTCTATAAATTTAAACAAATCTGAGCACCTAGAAATGTAATGGCTTGAAAATTAATAAAAAAAATGCATCACTAGTTGCAAAACAGACACGAACAGAGATAGGGAGATATGATTCCATGAAAGAGGGGGATAAAGGGGCTAATTCTTTTTATTATAATTTATTCACCCATCTTGGAATTGGTTGGGGAAAAATGGTTACGTAAGCTTCTTGGGGAGTCCACATGGTGTTTAATTGCATGTAATTATATAAACCTCATTTTTTGTTGTATTAGGGGTTCTTCATTCACTCATTTTAGTTCCTCATTCATTCTTGTTCATTCTTTGTCTTGGTCTGGGAATGGTAAATAAATTATGAGAGGAAAAGAGACATTGGTTATTGGTTGTAAGTAACTGTTGATTATTCCAGAAAGGAATTGATACATATGTGCATGAGAATGATGGAAGTTGTGAAAGAAATTTCCACAGCTAAGAAACCTTTTGGTTTTCGACATTGATATTTCCTAACCAGTAGCACAAGATCCATGGAAAAGAAGTGGAACTACCTAAGGGACTACATGGTAGAGAAAGGGATTCATTTATTTGGGTTGTGTAGGATGAGGGGGAAAGAGAGCTGGTAAACTAGGATTATTGTGTGGATTGGGAAAAATATGAGAGCTTGTTAGCTAACTAATGTGTGTTTTAGAGTCGTTCTAGGATTTATCCTTTTGTATTCATATCCCTGGCTTGAGGGTGACGGACTGTTGAGATTTAGAATAGTAGTGTCTATGGTTGGGTGGAACGCATGATGTCTACAACTAGTTGGTGAATGTTTATTTAAAAAGATAAGTGCTCTATGTGTTTTCTCTATAGTTTATATTTCGTTGTGTATTTATTATCTCTGAGATATGTGTTTATATCATTCATGTTTGTCGTTAATTCTGTGCATATCCTATTATTGTTTTATTTTATAGTTTAACATGTTCTTGTTAATTGCATGAATTATTTTCATGCTTATTTATTAATTGATTGGTATCATAAATTGAAAATCCATCAAGAAGTAGAATTATTGAGTTACCCGTGTATCATGGTGTGTCACATATTGTTATCAGAGAAAACCTTTTGGGTTTTTTGGTGATGGGTATGTCACAAGCCTAACAAGCCATGAGTATTAGGTAACTCCATAGAGATTTACTTATCCTTTTTACTTGGATTATTTCCATACTAGAGAAAAGAGAGCAGATAAGCCTCACCTTCTAGTTGGGTTTTCACCCTTAAGGGTTTCCTAGAGAAAAATTTTGTGTTAATTTTTGGATGGTGTGTGATTGTATTTTATTGTTATCTATTTTCCACGTTTTATATATTTCATGCATAAGCATAAATAAATAACTTGAGATTATGAAATCTAAAGAAATTAACCTTCATAGTGTAGATCTCAGTTTTATTTTTCAAATCTTTTATGATGAATTGTTCCAATGGAATATCCATGATAGTTTACAGATCAGGATTAATTTCAGTATTAGTTACATAACAAGGAATTATTTGAGAAACATGCATCATATTTTCATAAAATTACATACTATTAAAGTGTAATAGTATGTTACATACCACAAAAATGTGTTATCCCTTGGGCATCATGAATTGTCCATGCAAGTATTCCATGGAATTGAAATTGTTTTTTCCCTATGAGTATAGAGATGTTGTACATAGTGATGTCATCCCATAACTTTAGTACCTCATTGATAAGAAGCTCAATATATGCATTCATATCTTCCACTTGGTACTTACCTAATTGGTTGAAAATACACATAACTAATACCTTGTATATATATAAGAAATTATGGAGCGAATAATACAAATGAAATGCTACATTCAAACAAATATTGTAAACAAATACCTGGAAAAATCATTGTCAATATTGTGTGCTCCCTCTTTATTGACATCTGAGGAAGGTTATTGTTTATAAAAAAAAATAGGCCACATTGAGTAAATAGACATGAGCTCACCAAATGGGTTGAAATCTTCAGTTTCCAGTGAAAACCTACCATCACAAGGTTCTTCTTTAAAAATTGGCCATATTTCTTCGATGTTCCTAAATGTAGAACCATTTGTGGGAATTTTGTTGGGGGTTGGGTGTAACTTGACATGAAACAAATAAACAGAACTATAGATAAATGAAGAGGATAAGTTTCAAAGATAAAAGGTGGTTTCTAGAGACATCATTATAACACTTAAGCATAAGGAATTATGATCATAACATCACAATGCATATTTAACACGTGAAACATGTTCAAAATTAGCATACAACTCTTGTAAATGTGTTTTTTCTTCTTGTTTTAATGACCCATAGGGTCTGCTATTTATAGCTTTAATATATAGCCAAATTTCTTAGAATTGGGAAGATCTTCTCCATATATAACCGACAGTGGTTAGATTTGACTCCATCAAATCCATGTTGTCTAGTTGGCTCGACAAGGATGCTCAACCCAACCATCCATGCATATGAATCATAGTATATTGCTTAGTTGGTCGATCACCTGACTGGATATTTCTAGATTTAGATTGATTGTTTCACTGACTGATTCCAGGAGAAGTGTGACGAACCATCAGAACTTGATGTTCCAACACCCCCCATTAGTGCATTGATCTAGAGATTCAGGAGGTGGAATTACATCAACAGGACACCCACCATAATTGTATATTCCTAAATCTCAAGCTTCATATGGAGCTTAATGAACTTAGCTTCAGATAATGGCTTGGTAAATATATCAACTACCTAATCATGTGTTCTACAATAGAAAAGAGAGACAATGTTCTCATGAACCAACTGTCTCAAATAGTGAGCATGAAGCTCAAAATGATTCATATTAATGTGGGAACATGGTTTTCATCATCTTGAATAGAACTTTGATTGTCACAGTAGATGGTAGTCAAGGTCTCAACAAGAAATCCAAGTTCACCTAGAAGTTAGTGAATCCAGACTGCCTCTATACCTACATGAATGACTCCATGATATTATGCTTTTGTAGTAAACAAAGAGACTACCTTTTTTTTCTTGCATGATCAAACCAATAATATTGTGCTTAAGTGAATCACATAGCTAGAAGTGGACTTCCAATCATTATTATTTCCTGCCCAATCGGAGACGGTGAAGCCAACCAGTGAATCTGAACTTTGACAATATTTGATACCAAAATGAGTGGTACTCTTGAGATAGAAAACAATTTGTTTGACTACTTTCCATTGGATTTCTCTGGGATCATGCATAAAATGAGAAACTACACTAACAACAAAGGAAATGTTAGGACTACTCTGAGTGAGATAAATTAAACTGTCAACTAGTTTTCGATAGTGTGTAGCATCAACTTTGGGAGTTTAGCGATCTTGCTCAAATTTACTCCATATTGAAAGGGAATAGCACAAGGCTTACAATCATCCATTTTTAAATATGTCAAAATATCCATTACATATTTAGATTGAGAAAAAAAAAACCATCATGCAATGGTAATACTTGAAGACCCAAAAAATAATGTAGAACACCAAGATCTATCATGTCAAAGGAGTCATCAAGTTGTTTCTTCAATATAATAATGAGATCAATGTTATTTCTAGTTATGAAAAGGTAATCAACATATACAACAACAATAAAGTTGTTCTCATGAGTATGGAGTACATATAAGTTGTGATCAGATTCATAGCATTTGAAACCAAGTCAAAGAAAGAAACTATCGATCTTAGCATACCAAGATCTAGGAGCTTGCTTCAAACCATAAAGAGACTTTTGAAGTCGAAAACAAGGTTAGAATCCATCACAAAACCAAGATTTTGTTCCATAAAATTTTCTTTAGATAGGTCACCATGAAGAAAATCACTCTTCACATCAATCTAATGGATCTTCCATCCAAATTGATCAACAAGAGAAAGAATCAATAGAACATAGTTCATCTTCATAGTAGGGGAAAAGTTCTCAGTTTAGTCAATTCCTTCTTGTTGAGAAAATCATTTCACAACCAACCAAGCTTAATGACACTCAAAAACACCTTTAGAGTTAAATTTGGTCTTGTAAACCCATCGATACTTCACAATGTTCTTC
>ML863087.1:0-23182 GCA_009831015.1 Picea engelmannii
AACTTTCTCCTTTATTGGGGAAAGGGATAAATTTGTAGTCATTTATCTGGATGACATTACAGTTTTCTCCAAGACTGATAAAGAACATTGTCATCATATGAGAAAGGTCTTCCAAAAATACAGAAAATTGTGTCTCTCCCTGAATCCCAAGAAGTCATTGTTTGCTATGAAAGGGGGGGAATTATTGGGGCACATAGTATCAGATAAGGGAGTAAACATTGATCCCAATAGGGTGGAAGCCATACAAACCTTATCTCTCCCTAGATCCAAGAAAGAAGTTCAGTCATTCTTGGGGAAGATTAATTTCCTGAGAAGGTTTGTTTCTAATTTTGTTGAACTAGTGAAGGACATTACAATCATGTTGAGGAAAGGAAACAAAATCAAATGGACTGCTAAATCTCATAGTTACTTCGATCAAATAAAGAAGTCCATGACTGAAGCACTTGTGCTCATCAGCCCTAATTATTCCAAATATTTTATGATTTTATCCTTTGCTTCATTCGACACCGTGGAAGCCATTTTTTTGCAAAAGAATGACACAGGGTTCGAGCAACCCATTGCGTTTTTCAGCAAGGCATTGAGAGATGCAAAGCTGAAATATGACATAATGGAAAAATAGGCCTATGCCTTGGTTAAGGCTCTCAAATGCTTCAGGGTATATGTTTTGCATTCAAAGGTCATTGCATATGTCCCTTCATCTTCTGTGAAGGAGATTCTCATTCATCCTGACATGGATGGGAGAAGGAGTGTTATAACTCTAAATTGCACCATACATGCTTATCAAGCATCAAGCCATCTCAGATCCCTTCTTTGCCAAAGCACCGCTAAATAAATCTTTAAAAAACCTCTTTTATAGGGGCCCACGTGCCCTACTCTATTACTACACGCATGTACATGCTAGCTGACCTAAAATAGCCCACGTGGACCAACAAAAGCACGAAAAAAGGAAAGTTTCCAATGTAACACACAACTCTGGGTGAGTTAACTGAAACTCCCGGCCATGCATGGCTGAGTGTTCGTCCAAATACCTAGCTTCTTCTAGCCTATAAAAGAAGGGCTAGGGGTCCCATTTGGAGAGAGGAAAAATATAGCAAAGAAACTCTATCCAATTGCATATTCCTATTGTCCCAACCCTTTAGCCATCCTTGTGCCAGAAGAGATACTAAGAAAAGAAGTTGGAGGACAGTTGAAGAGGAGCCCAGGATCAGGTTTGTGAAGTAGTGGATGGTCTCGACATTTTGTAAGTTGACTCATTCCAAGTAATAAAGAAAATGATTTTCCCGTCCCAATTCATGAGTTATTCATAGTTTGTTAAGTACATGTTTGAATCTCTAACCTGTTAGTCTATAGGTAAGATGCATGTGTAGTCATTGCTTGTCTTGTATGCAGGTCATCTTTGGAAGGAGAACTGTGAACAAGTGATCAAGTGAGAAAGAGGATCGAAATCAAATGCATGGAACAAGGTAGGTTGATCTGGCCATGTATTTACTGAAGAAATGGGATTTAAGTTTGGGGACGAAGGTAGAAAGTAGATTTTCTCTTGGTCATATCTGGATGCAAAGTATAACCCTATTTGCTAGTTCGTAAGGAGATTTCCCTCACAACAGAATTGGCGACCATGAAAAAGATCTTCTTTAGAAGTGTCACAACTTGGTGGTAGAGCTTACCAGAACATGGATGCCCTAGGTAGATCTTGGTTCCATTATGGTATTCATGCTGTCTCTAAAACACTGTAGGCTCGGGAGTCCTTGTAGTTTTTCCTGAATACGAGTTTGAGCCTCATTTGTATGATTCTTCTTTGCTCTTGACCTCACCCTCAGGACTCCCAAAAAATAACGGGTCTTATTTTAATCCCTTTTCAAACCCTCTAAAAATGAAAATATTGTCGAGCGATCTTGTGGCCTTTCATGCTCGTTAAACTGAAATTTGAAGTCACATCTGTCTGACAGTAGTTTACACCTTTTTCGGTTCAGCCAGTCAACTGTACGAAAAAAGGTATACTCTATGGAACTTCAGCTCTATAGAAGAGTACTCTCAGGTATAATTTTATCCCTTTTTCAGGCCTAAGGGACTAAACTTATGAAGAAGGAACCCCCATGGAGTCCATAGTTAAGCTCTTTTCAGACTCCCTAAAATTGAAAAGATCGTCAAGTGACTTTATTTTTTCACACTCGTTAAACTGGTCCAGAAGAACATTCCTAATGGAGTCCATAGTTAAGATTTTTTCAGACTCCTTAAAAATGAAAAAATGGCCGAGTGATCTTGTCCTTGTCACACTCATTAAAATGGTTTTGAATAGATGTCTTGTCAGTGCTAGGTTACCCCTTTTTCAAACTGACTAGACTATCTTCAAAAAATGTACCTCAATGGAGTCTCCTTTTATGTTTTTTCAGACTCTCTAAATATGAAAAACCACTGAGCTTACCTTCTCTGGGCTCATTAAATTTACATCAAAGGACGTTACCATTGTGTTTTTTGTTAACTGCATTTGCCTATCTTGTACGCCAACCTTGCAACAGTTTTCTTCTACATCTTAACACCCTTGGCCCCCGGAGGATTTTTCCCGAGTATCAGTATACTAGAACATCAATCTTGTCCTTGTGCCTTGAACTTGTATGTTTGCAATACTCATTCCTCCATTGTAACGTAACATTCCTTTATTTTTTTTCCCAAAATTATTGAAAAGGATAAAAAAAAAATCAAATATACCCCAAAAAGAGGAAGGGAAAAGTATTTTCTTTTTTGGCAGCACAATGAGTTGGCCTTGGATAAAGCACATATGTCTGTTTGTTCATCAAACTATGGGATGTAGTATGACCTTAGGAAGCTATTCTCTCTCTATAGAGTTGTGTCCTCCACTATTTGGTTATCCTTCCAAACATATGGAGAGTTTGCATTGCCTCCTGCTTCATAGACTTATGATTAATACCATGCTGCCTGAGTCTCATCATTTGTCGTGCTATTGTCCAAGGGAAGTTTTTCACCAGGCCTAAGTCGACCCCTCTGCAATTTGTCTCTTTCCCTCATACCCGACCATCCTGAATGACCAATCAAGTCCTTGTTCGAAATCAATGAAGCCTTCAGTCTGATCATCAAGATTATCTAGTCCATGATCGACGAGCCGTCGAAGACCTCTGGGTAGTGTAGTTGCACACTCATATTACACTCCTACCTTGAGTTTTGAAGATTTTGAAGTTGTTGCTCGAGCTCTGAAGATCTTATCTCTAGCCATTAGGCCGTATCAACTTCTAGAAGATGGATACTCTATATGTATATCTTTTTGATTTCAAGATGTAGCTCTGTTGTGTATTGTTCGCGGCTACTCTTTATATAGTTATATGACATGGATCTACAGTGTATTTTATTGGTAGCCATGATTCTATTTTATTCCGAGCATGGGTATGCTCTCCTCGATTAGAAATTTTTTATTTTGCAGATGATGCCTCCTGGTTCCTGATCCTTGGGCTCAATCATTCGGCACATCAGTAAAGATTGGTAATGTATTTCGGCCATTAGATTCTCTTCTGACCTCACACATTTGGGGGAATCTGTTATAACCCTAAATTGCACCATACATGCTTACCTGGCATCAGTCCATCTCATATCCCTTCTTTTTCAAAGCACTACTGAGAAACTCTTTAAAAAACCTCTTTTATAAGGGCCCACACGCCCTACTTCATTACTACACACGTGTACATGCTAGCTGACCTAAAACAACACCTATGGACTGACAAAAGCATAAAAAAAAGGAAAGTTGTCAACAGAACACACAACTTTGGCTGAGTTAACTGAAACTCCCAGCCATGCATGGCTGAGGGTTCATCCAAATACCTAGCTTCTTCTAGCCTATAAAAGAAGGGCTAGGGGTCCCATTTTGAAGAGGAAAAAAAAATAACAAAGAAACTATGCCCATTTTCATATTCCCATTGTCCCAACCCTTTAACCATCCTTATGCCAGAAGAGATACTAGGCAAAGAAGTTGGAGGACAGTTGAAGAGCAGACCAGGATCAGGTTCACGAAGTGGTGGTTGGTCTCAACTTTTTTGTAAGTTGACTCATTCAAAGTAATAAAGAAAATTATTTTCCCGTCCCAATTCATGAGTTATTCATAGTTTGTCAAGTACATGTTTGAATCTCTAACCCTTTAGTCTATAGGTAAGATGCATGTGTAGTTGTTTCTTGTCTTATATGCAGGTCATCTTTGGAAGGAGGACTGTGAACAAGTGATCAAGTGCAAAAGAGGATCGACATCAAACACCTGGAACAAGGTAGGTTGATCTGGCCATGTATTTACTGAAAGAAATGGGATTTAAGTTTGGGGACGAAGGTAGAAAGTAGATCTTATATTTTTCATATCTTCATGCAAAGTATAACCCTATTTTCTAGTCCGTAAGGAGATTTCCCTAACAACAAAATTGGCAAAAAATGAAAAATCTTTTTCATTTTCTTGTTTGGTTGAAGAGTGTGTTTCTACATTATTAGCCAGGGAAAAGTCGTTTATTTCATAAGTTTTTATAGTTTACTTAGATCATAAGTAGCTTGTAGTCAAGTGAAATTTCATTTGATTTTGCTGTCCAAAATCTTAGAAAATTAAAAATAAAAAAATAAAAAAATTGAAAAGTTGTTAAAATTTTGCATTAAGTAAAAGTTTTTTGTTTCCATCTTTTTTATTCATTTTTGCTTTCATCTTTTACACATAATTAGTTTCACTTTCATACCCCTTTACATAATACAAATCCATAAAATTAACACTAAATCTAAAATTTATTAGACTTTTATGTTTGTAGGGTTAACCAACTAGTTTAGGATTAGGGCCTTGGATTAGGTTGGAGAGGAAACTCTTCAAGGAAATTTAAAATCAAACATTGGAGTTTGAGTTAGGGAGTTTCTAAGTCCAGTATTGTGAAATTTATCCAAGACCCCCCTCTAACACAAGGGATAAACATGAGGTCATGTGCGGAAAGGTAGCGTAGATAACCCCTCCAAAGTTGGACAAATCGTAGTGGAGAACACATATAGAGGGCTCGTTTTGGGATTCTGTCGATTGCATTTGCCACGGGGCTTCGTGGCTCTCAAATCCATGTGAGGTCCTTAGTTGTATTCCAGAACAATTTCTTTTGATACCCTTGACAGGTTTCAGGCTCGATACCCTGCTCATTGTGGTCTACCCAACTTTCGACTGTACCTGCTTGGTGACTGTTCGCGCGCTGGCAAACTAGTTGCCTATCTTTGTTAGGGACATACACAGGTGACTGTAGGGGTATACCACGGTACCTAGGACATACATCAAGCCACACTTTGCATATTGTACCTGGAGGGTGCTTCCGTGTTCGAGTTGCACTTGCACCGGTAAGTTTCTCTAGTGTTGGTTGTTGTAACTGTTCTTCCAATTAATTTAGTGTTTGCCTGTCTTATCTTCTAGGAACTTTTTAGTGTGTGTTACTTTTGAACGTTTAGACTATCCTAGAGTGTCTTTGATCTTCTCACACAGTGGAGGATCATGAGCTCCCCTAGTCAATAAGGCTTCTTGGCCTGTCGCTGGTTACACTAGAGCCACCCCTGCCACCATTAAGGAGAAAGCTAGACCAACAAGGGTATTTTGAAGTGACCAAGTTACAAGCAATTGTGCCCGACAAACATCCAGAGGAATCGACCATTTTGGACCTTGAAGCGAACACTCTTGGCCTAGTTGAAACCTCAACCACTGATTTCTTGGCACCTTTCATCGTACCAATTCAATTTTACGAGCGCCAGACAGTGTTGCACACAACAATGGAAACAAATGTTGTTACTCCTTCTGGGAATTCTATAATTCCCACTATTGTTGTCACCACAGGAGAGTTTTCACCTCCTAACCCACTGTCACCGGTCTAAGCCACCATGGTCTCGACCACTTCTACATCACACAGTGGTCTGATCCCATCTTTGGTGATGGCCACAACCCCTTTCACACCAAGTGCGACAGGCCCTCTATTCTCATACAGGATGCCTAGTTTGGGTACAAGTCCTGTACTTTCCTACTCCACTTTATAGACTTTAGGTCTGGGGGCAAGGAGCTCTAACGCTCCTCTACAAGGTCACATGGGAGGCACTCCTACTCGTTTTAATGCTTTCCCTTATGGAGGAGGTCATATCCCTCCTTCGCCCTCTTCACTCGGTGGCTTGCATCAGTAGTTCGTCGGGAAACCTACATACCATAGTTTATTTGGAGCAAGGAGTCAAGGACCACCTTTGCATAACATGCTGGTAGGTTTGACACCATTTTCTTTGGTCGGAACGTTTGGTAACAACGCCTTTTTTTCAGCCGCCTTCCCGACTGGGGGCAATCCCAGTTTTGGACAATCTATTCTTGTGCAGGGTACTATTCCTGCATAGGGGGAAAACCCAGGAACTTCTTCCGCATCAGGGCCTTGGAATTCTTGGTAGGGATCCGTTCCCTCATCTAGAATGTTGATCTAGGGTAATTCTTTCCACAATCAATGGAACCCTGTACAAACTACTATGCCTATCCCCACGGGACCAGCATGGGGCAACCCTTCCCAGAGTCCTTCGAATATAATGCATGCCCAACCATCTATGTCCTATTTGGGAAATCAGCTGATGATGTCTCCACATATGTAAAATCCATATGCTGGCCAGGGCCATGGTTTCTACCAGAATCCAGGCCAGCAGCCAAAATTTTTCTGGAAACCTGGTGCCAGTCAAACTCTAGGCCCCTTTTTCCTAGGTTATCACCAACAACCCAAACTACCCTTCCTGGCGAATTTGCACTTGCCAGATTTGACAAGGTTGTTGAATGACCCTATTTGTCACGATCTGCGTTGGCCTCCTATGCCAACGAAGTTGCCTTCGGACATTCCAAAATTGGAAGCCAAGACTAACGAAGTTCCAAGAGATCATGTACTACCTTCCATCTTTGGTGCTCATCTAACTCATTGAAAGATGACTCCGTATAATTGCAAGTGTTTCAATGTACTCTCATTGGGAGTGCCGCAAAATGGTACATTGAGCTTGATCGTTCAAGATACTCTTCTTTCGGTGAGCTGGCAATGGCTTTCCTAAACCATTTCCAGTTACCTGTGATATACAACGCTGGCACAGAGCTATTGGCCAATTTCAAACAGATGACAACGGACCATATCTCTGATCACATCTGAGAATGGAGACACCAGAAGAGTCTAATTAAGGTGCCAGTCCCACCAACATTCCTTCTTGAGTGGTTCCTTAAGTCTTTGGTCCCACAGTTATCCAAAGATGTCACAACATCGGGAGTATTCTCCGAAGAAGACGCCATCATGAGAGCTCAACAATTTGATCTTGCCAGATGCGCCATGCTCAATATTGGATAAAATTAGATAGAGAGCTAGACCACATGCCGATGGTATTGTTGGTTTAGCAAAAACAAAGCTTGCTAAGAAATTGACGAAGAAGTTGCAGCAGTTATCTATAAAACACACAGTGGCCAGCCAAACTACTCCTTTGGCTGCTCCCCTACCAAAATGTCAGAGGTACACATAGTGCAATCGACTAACCCAAAGGCCACCCAATAGCCTGAAGGAAAGAAAAAACAATGAAAGAAGGGTAAGGGAGATAAAACAACCTACCAATAATGTTGGCGGGGACAACACTGAAAAGCGAAAGGTGAGGAATCCATGCAACCTGTGCACGAAAGACCACCCGGCCCATCTATGTCCTCGACTTGCAGAGGCCCAAAAGTTTGTAACGCAACAAAAACAGGCTGTGTTGACCAATCCATTTCAACATGGGAAAAATATAACCCAAGCCTCTGCAAGAATGGAAGGGGGTAGCCAAGACCCCTCTCCGCCTGCGAACAACCCCGCATCTGCGAACGTATATATGGTGAGAGGTGATGCTTTTATATCGACTAGAGTGCATGACTATAGTAAACAAAGTACTTATGAGAAGGGTAAAGAAGCTGAACTCCCATCTCTTCCTCTACATATTGAGAATATGTTGGGTGAAACAATGACATGCATTCCCAAAGGTGCATTCAAAAAAGCTTCTCATAACCCAAATGCAAGGGCCGCCTAGAACTACGCAAGGTCCTCCAAAGCTGCCCTTCCCAGAGGAAAGCCTTGTTAACTGCTTTAGGATCTACCAAGACTTGTAATCTGGGTACAATCATGCTGGATACAAACGACTTAAAACCTCATCTACCTTACCACGTAGTGTTTCAGATAGTAGTGTCTTATCCCATGAAAACTTTTACTTAGAATATCTTCCACATGGTGGTTGATGAGGGTGCCTCGACATGTGTTATGTTGTTGGCATGTTGGAAGGCCGTTGGCCAACCCATTTTGTCTCCGTCACCTACTCTGCTCACTGCTTTTGATAGTCATTCATTCTGACCACATGGTATCGTCCCTTCTTTCCCCATGTAGTTAGGAGGGAAGATCGTGTGTGTCGAAGTAGAGGTAGTTGATGCTCCCCTCGACTATAACCTCTTGTTAGGAAGGAGTTGGACTTATTCCATGCAAACAGTGGTTGTTACAGCTTTTTGGGTCTTTTTGTTTCCACGCGAAGGTCAGATAGTGACCATTGATCAATTGTCCTTCTCTAGACCTGACCCTTCTTTTGGGGCATCCATGGTCTCGATGATTGATAATCCTCAACCAGATGTCGTCAACGTAGGGGTTGGTTTGTGCCCATATTTGATGGGTACCTTTGATTACCCACCTCCTCAAGGCGATATCAAGTTTATATCAAATCACCATAAGGTTGAGATTTTTCAAGTTTCGTCATTTCACATGACTTACTTCGACGATCTGTTGACACTTCCTTCCCCATCGGCCACAATGGATGGGACAGGACACCCAAACATGTCCATGCCCTTATCCACAACTGAAGTAGCATACTCTTTAGTCCAACAAACTTCATCCCACACTGATCCAGCTCCTGCACAAGATTTAGATCCACTTCTAGATCCTGTTTGGGCTCAGGGTTCTCTCGCTTACACCGATTCATTGGACTTAATTATTCCCTCTGATGAAGCAATAATTGAAGCAATGACTAGTCCAGATAAACCCTGGGAAGATATTCATCACAAATCATACTTCCTCCCAGAGTTAAGCCGAATTGAAGCGAGAGAATTCACCATGACTATGACAGGAGATCGGTCTTGTCCTATTAATCCCTTAGCTACACATGAGGTTTATGTTGAGGGTAATATGGTAACTATCACTAAAACCTTATTGATCAATATCTCTCGAAACCCTGGCATCATGGAGAATGTCTTCATCAAAGATGATTGCTCCCCTGAAGAGATTCAAATCTACACAGATACTTTTAAAGAGTTCTGTGACGTTTTCTCCTAGTCTTACGAGGAAATGCCAGGCATCGATCCAAAAATAGTTGAACATGAAATCACAACGTATTCTGATGCCAAGCTGGTTTGGAAAAAGATTCATACAGTTAATCCTAAGACAAAAACAGCCATTAAGGTTGAGGTTGAGAAATTGATAAAAGTCGGGTTTATTTATCCTATCCATTTGACCCAATGGGTGTCAAACCCCATGCTGGTCAATAAAAAACAAGGCACGATTCGTGTATGTACCGACTTCCGTGATTTGAACAAGGCATGTCCCAAAGATAATTTTCCCACACTGTTCATTGACCAGATCATTGATGAATGTGTAGGTTGCAAAGCATTTTCTTTCATGGACAATTTTTCGGGATATAACCAAATCCAAATCAAACTTGAAGACCAACACAAAACGACATTCATCTTCCCATGGGGTACATTTGCATATCGTAAAATGCCTTTTGGTCTCAAAAATACTGGAGCCACCTTTCAATGGGCCATGTCTTTTACTTTCCATGACCCCAAGCATATAGTCGAGGCTTATCTAGATGATTTAGCATCCCAATCTCACAAGAGAACAGATCATCCCACACACCTTCGACTTATCTTCGAACATTGTTGCTACTTTTGGATTTGCCTGAATCCAAGCAAGTGAAACTTCTGCGTAACATCAGGATGATTTTTAGGTTTCATAGTGTCAACAATGGGGGTCATGGTTGATCCTCTCAAGGTTAAGGCAATAATTTAGTTTCCCCCCCCCATGCACAATCCTTCAACTTCAGAGTCTACAAGGCAAGGCAAACTTTTTACGATGCTTCATCGCCAACTATGCTGAAATCACCAAGGGCTTTATGCGCTTACTGAAGAAAGATGTTCCCTTTTACTGGGACGATGCGGCTCAATGCTCTTTCAATGCATTGAAACATGCCCTCGCAACTGCCCCTCTGCTATGGCCACCTAACTATAACAAGGATTTCTTATTATATCTAGCTGCAGCAGAATCAACCATTGGCATGGTTTTAGTTCAGGAAGATGACTTGTTCTTAGAATACGTGATATATTACCTAAGCCGAGGCCTTGTAGGACTGAAACTTAATTATTCTCACATCGAAAAATTTGCGTTGGCAGCAGTTCATGTTGTTCAACGGTTTCATCATTATGTTCTATTTCGCAAGACCACTGTCATTGCGGTCGTGAATCCATTCTAGTACATGTTGACACAATGGGTAATAGGCGAAAAAATCAGTAGATGGATAGTCATCCTCCAAGAGTTTGACTTAGACTTCATTTCAACAAAGTCTAAAAAGTCACTGGTCTTCGCAGAACTTATTTCAGAACTTCTGATTGAGTCAGGTGACGTTGTGCTTGAAGAATCCCCTATCCAGGGAGATATGTTTTTTATCACATATTCAGATCCTTGGTATGGAGATATACTTATATATCTCCAAAATTTTAAGTGCCCCACCACTGCTTCTCGCGATGAGCGTCGACGCATACGCCATCAGGCTAAGAATTATCTCATAAGCGATGATACATTGTATCAGAGAGGTGTAGACTGCATCCTACACCGATGTATCACTCATGAGGAATCATTTTTCGTGCTTAATGATTTCCATACTAGAGCTTCTGGCGATCATTTGTCTGGGTTAGTAATAGCCCAAAATATTCTACGAGCAGGTTACTTTTGGCCGACACTTATCAAATATTGTATCGAATCGGTCAAGAAGTGCCATCCATGCCAAATCTTCTCTTGGAAGATGAAGGCACATCCCACTCCTATGTTTCCTGTCATCACAGTTGGTCCCTTCACCAAGTGGGGGATTGATTACACTACTTGAAACCCTCCTTCAGCAAGGGGGCACTGATATATCATCGTAGTTGTAGACTACTTCACAAAGTGGGTCGAAGTTATTCCAATGTTTAAAGATGATGGAGAGACTGCAACTCTCTTTTTATTCAATCAGATAATAGCAAGGTTCGACATCCCGAGGGAGATTGTCACTGACCATGGCAGTCACTTTCAGAACTAGATGATGACCAATTTAACATCAAATCTTGGGTTACGGCAAGAAAATTCATCACCCTACTACCCCCAAGCAAATGGGCAGGTGGAAGTTGTAAACAAAATTCTTAAGACTATTGTACAATGAACTATCAACTCAGCCAAGTCAAATTGCCATATGATGTTATACTCGACATTATGGTCTTACCAAACATCTGTTAAGATTGTAACTGGTTTCTCACCTTTTCAACTCGTTTACGGGCTGGAGGCAGTCTTTCCCATCAAATGTCAGATCCTGTCTCTAAAGTTGGCAGTACAATTATTGCCAGACACTTCTCCACTTGAAGAATGGTTAGTATACCTTGAGCAGCTCAATGAGCAGCATCGTGATGTGGCCTTGGCCAATGAGGATCATAAACATAAGGTCAAGTGTCAGTATGATAGGTCTGTTCATCCTCAGATTTTCTCTAATGGTGACCTTGTCCTGGTCTATGACCAAGATAAGGACCCCCTGGGGGAAGGAAAATTCAAACCCATGTGGTTCATACCTTTCATCATAAAAGAGATTTTAAAAAAGGGTGCTTATCGTCTGGTTGAATTTGAATGGAATTCTTTGGTGGAGCCTAGAAATGGGCTCTACCTCAAGAAGTATTACTCATAGGCAGGTCACTGTGGGTAACTTTTTGTAACATATATATAGTCTTTGTACTATTACTTTTTTAGTTTCTTTTAGTATTATGGACGTGTCATTGATACTATCTTTTGTCACTGTGGCAGATGTCAAGGGATTCCAAAGTGTTTGTTGGGTATGCAGACGGTGCTAGTTGGCACACTTGGAGGCTTGCCTCCGCAGCTTGGGTAATATTTACACCTCAAGGCCATTTATTATCTTTCGGAGGGATATGCTTAGGTGACACCACAAATAATGTTGCCGAGTATAGTGCAGTTATTGAGTTGCTTCGTGATGCTTTGTCATTGGGTATCTCTCATCTCCGGGTCTATCTCAACGCTCAACTAGTTGTGTCTCACTTAAATAGAGTGTACCAGGTTCATGATCCAACTTTACACCGACGATTCCTTAGGGTACATCTCTTAGAATGAAACTTTGATTATATTACATATTTTCATGTTCCTAGGAGATTAAACCAAGTTACAGATACTCTAGATAATCAAATTTTAGATTGACATCTTGCACACATATGAAAGAAATTTGACATAAGCATGTAAATATGTTTTTGCACACATGATCCATAAGAAACAAAATACCAAAAAACCATATATAATATCATAAGGTAACCAGAGTACATAGATGGACACAAGCACCTCAAAAATATAACCAATAATGAGTCACAGGGCTTATGCCCTCAAAAAATATATACAAGTAGTGCTCGTGGCATATCAAAATGTCTAGCTAAAAGTCAGGGCCTGTGGGCCTTGTTATACTGGTCCATAGCATTGGAAAAATGCCGAAACAACCAGACCCACGTCCATGGTGCTCCCACTACATGAGGCTACATAGATTGTGGCAGGTCCTCAATATCTGCCATCGGGACCGTGCAAGTGAGCGCAGTAAAGTTATGCTCAACCCATCTCAATACCCTCTCAGCCTCCCTGGATGGAAGATCTCCTGCTACTACTAGTCCCCCTACAGCAACAGGTGCGGCCCCTAGCCGAGGATGACGCATGTTCCTTGCATAGTCAGCGGGTCACACTGGTCCCACATCTGCACAAAATGAACACATACTCGTCAAATACTCTGGCATAACAAAAAGAAAAAAAATGATATATATAACAAAACAACATAAAAATTACATATACAACAAAAAATACTACAAAGGTGGAGACTTACCCATCTCCCCTCACTCCTCACCAGGAGGTACTGGTATCTTCAGGTCTCTCGAAAAATCAATCCCGGCATAGGGTAGTCCTCTATAACTGGGATCTGTCATGATAGCCATGAAAAAAAGTCATCATCGAAGGACTCATTGGTCCTTCCACCACCCTGTCGCAGCAGTAGTACTGCCCATATACACACAGTAGGAAGAGAGGCCTGATGTCCTCGTACCACTACTCTAGGACTAAAACTCAGAACTCTCTCAAAAAAGAACGAACACAGAATGGTCCCGAACTTGAAGTTCCTATGTGTCCGCAAACGAAAATCTATCGATTGCCTCTTCATACACTCAAGAAAAGTGGTACTCCAATAAAAAAATTGTGCATTTAAGCACTGGACTGCACAGTTCATCTGTGCACGGGATGCCTGATGTAGAGCCACAGAACCAGTAATTCACCCAACAAGCAATACTATCACCTGTAGTGATAAGTTAGTGATCTTTTTTATGGGCACCTGCGTGCTCACGCGGTCTGTATCAGTTGCACAGTATAGGCCTATCAATTCCACTATGTTATGTGGCCCTGCAGGAAAAGTCCGAAAATTGACTGGTTCCCCTCTCCTAGAGAGGCCAGTCAAAAAGTAAATGTCCTCAACTGTGGGCACTAGTGACTGTCCCTCTAACATGAATGCCTCTACATATAGATGCCAGTAGTCAACCAAGGCATTCAGTATCCTAGGTTGTGTCCGCATGAAAGGACATAGAAAAAACTTGAGTAACCCACACTGCATCAACGTAGCCACAACATTGGGGTCTTCCTCGACCAACTCATTTACCTCTTCATGCTCTCTTTCTCTCCAATGGACATACATCCTGCAAAAAAAAAAGGTTCAGGAGAGTTAACCCTTGATTTTGAAGTCTTTTTCATTCAATATGGGGGCCCACACATGCTGTAATGGCGACAGTCACGTGTACACGCATGTAGAGTTTACTCTGCCTAAATGTACATGTGGCCTGTCCTGAGACAGCTCGCGTGGACCTAGGGCCGACCTTTTAAAGGTCAACGCCCCTTTAAAAAATGAAACCCAATACATAAATAAAGACATAAAATGCAAGATAAGGGAGTTTGTACTTACTTGGTCCATACAAAAGTTTGTTTCATCCACTGTAGCCCCTAGAATCACCACTTTAATCAAAGGGGGTAGTTTGGCTCCAAAGTCAATTTCCAAATTAGCAATGGTGATAATGAGCTGCCAACTTCTATTTATAGACTTTTTGGCCTCCTTTTGTCACTTTTTTGGCCTCTCTTATCATTTTCTTTATACCAAAAACCATTTAGAGTGATTCAGGAGTTGCATAGGAGGGATTTGATCGGGTATTGGGACAATTTTTTTGAGTTTTGAGTATTTTTCGATGGTCCATGGAAATTTTTTTCGATGATCAACTTGAACATATAGGTTAGGTTTCTACCCTAACTTTTGTATCTCATTGTCTTTTTCCTTTTCCATAGGATCGATCCCATCAGGTTGTGACACAGAACCATCATCTCTACTTTAGAAGTGTCGCAACTTGGTGGTAGAGCTTACCGGAACATGGATGCCCTAGGTAGATCCTGGTTGCATTATGGTATTCATGCTATCTCTAAAACACTGTAGGCTCAGGAGTCCTTGTAGTTTTTCCTGAATACGAGTTTGAGCCTCATTTGCATCATTCTTCTTCACTCTTGACCTCACCTTCAGGACTCCCAAAAAATAATGGGTCTTCTCTTAAGCCCTTTTCAGACCCTCTAAAAATGAAAAGATTGTCGAGCGATCTCGTGGCCTTTCACTTTCATTAAAATAAAATTTGAAGTCGCGTCTGTCTGGCGGTAGTTTACCCCTTTTTTGGTCTGGAAGGTCAACTGTACGAAAAAAGGTATACTCTATGGAACTTCATCTCTATAGAAGAGTACTCTCAGGTATAATTTTATCCCTTTTTCGGGCCTGAGGGACTAAACTTACGAACAAGGAACCCCCATAGAGTCCATAGTTAAGCTCTTTTCAGACTCCCTAAAACTGAAGAGATCACCAAGTGACCTTATTTTTTCACACTCGTTAAACTAGTCCAGAAGAACATTCCTGATGGAGTCCATAGTTAAGCTTTTTTCAAACTCCTTAAAAATGAAAAAATGGCTGAGTGATCTTGTCCTTATCACACTCGTTAAAATGGTTTTGAATAGACGTCTTGTTGGTGCTAGTTTACCGCTTTTTCGAACCGACTAGACTATCTTCGAAAAAGGTACCCCAATGGAGTCTCCTTTTATGTTTTTTCAGACTCTCTAAATATGAAAAACCACCGAGATTGCCTTCTTTGGGCTCGTTAAACTTACATCGAAGGATGTTACCATTGTGTGTTTTATTAACCGCATTTGCCTATCTTGTATGCCAGCCTTGTAACAGTTTGCTTCTACGTCTTAACACCCTTGGCCCATGGAGGATTTTTCCCGAGTATTAGTATACTAGAACATCAGTCTTGTCCTTGTGCCTTGAACTTGTATGTTTGCAATACTCATTCCTCCATTGTAACATAACATTCCTTTATTTTATTTTCCCAAAATGATTGAAAAAGACAAAAAAAATCAAATATACCCCAAAAAGAGGAAGGGAAAAGTATTTTCTTTATTGGAAGCATAATGAGTCACCCTTGGATAAAGCACATCTGTCCATTTGTTAATCAAACTATGGGATGTAGTATGACCTTAAGAAGTTTTTCTCTCTCTATAGAGTTGTGTCCTCCACCGTTTGGTTATCCTTCCAAACATATGGAGAGTTTGAGTTGCCTCCTGCTTCGTAGACTTATGATTAATGCCATGTTGCCTGAGTCTCATCATTTTTTCGTGCTATTGTCCAAGGGAAGTTTGTCACCAAGCCTGAGTCGGCCCCTCTGCAATTTGTCTCTTGCCCTCATACCCGGCCATCCTGAGTGTCCAATCAAGTCGTTGTTCGAAATCAATGAAGCCTTCAATCTGATCATCAAGATTATCTAGTCCATGACCGACGAGTCGTCAAAGACCTCTAGGTAGTGAAGTTGTACACTCATATTACACTCCTACTTTGATTTTTTAAGATTTTGAAGTTGTTTCTTGAGCTCTGAAGATCTCATCTCCAACCATCAAGCCGTATCAGCTTCTAGAAGATGGATACTCTATATGTATATCTTTTTGATTTCGAGATGTAGCTCCACTGTGTATTTTTCGTGGCTACACTTTATATAGTTATATGACATGGATATATAGTGTATTTGATTGGTAGCCATGATTCTCTTTTATCTTGAGCATGGGTATGCCCGCCTCGGTGAGACATTTGTTATTTTGCAGACAGCGCCTCCCGGTTCTTGATCCTTGGGCTCAATTGTTTGGCACATAAGTAAAGATTGGTAATGTATTTCGTCCATCAAATGCTCTTTTGACCTCACACATTAGGGGGCATCTGTTATAACCCTAAATTGCACCATACATGCTTACTTGGCATCAGGCCATCTCAAATCCCTTCTTTGCCAAAGCACTGTTGAACAACTCTTTAAAAAACCTCTTTTATAAGGGCCCATGCGCCCTGCTCTATTACTGCATGCGTGTACACGCTAGATGACCTAAAACAGCCCGCATGGACCGACAAAAGCATGAAAAAAGGAAATTTGTTGATGGAACACACAGCTCTGGGTGAGTTAAATTAAACTCCCAGCCATGCATGGCCAAGGGTTCATCCAAATACCTAGCTTCTTCTAGCCTATAAAAGAAGGGCTAGGGGTCCCATTTGGAGAGAGGACAAATATAGCAAAGAAACTCTACCCAATTACATATTCCTATTGTCCCAACCCTTTAGCCATACTTGTGCCAGAAGAGATACTAAGCAAAGAAGTTGGAGGACAGTTGAAGAGGATCCCAGGATTAGGTTCACGGAGTAGTGGCCGGTCTCAACTTTTTGTAAGTTGACTCATTCAAAGTAATAAATAAAATGTTTTTCCCATCCCAATTCATGAGTTATTCATAGTTTGTTAAGTACATGTTTGAATCTCTAACATGTTAGTCTATAGGTAAGATGCATGTCTAGTCGTTGCTTGTCTTGTATGTAGGTCAGCTTTGGAAGGAGAACTGTGAACAAGTGATGAAGTGTGAAAGAGGATCAACATCAAACGCCTGGAACAAGGTAGGTTGATATGGCCATGTATTTACTGAAAGAAATGGGATTTAAGTTTGGGGATGAAGGTAGAAAGTAGATTTTCTCTTGGTCATATCTGCATGAAAAGTATAACTCTATTTGCTATTCCATAAGGAGATTTCCCTCACAACAAGGAGAAAATGGATTGCTAAAATCCTTGAATTTGACTTGGAGATAATACCCACTAAGTTGGTTAAGGGTCAAGGTTTAGCCAAGATGCTGGCTGAAACTAATTGCAAAGCCTCGGGGGTAAATTTCATCAACGCTTGCTCAGAAAATCAACAGGGTGAGTTTTCTGATACGAGTTCTCAAGCATTCCCTCCATTAGCAGAATGTGCTTGGTACATGGACATCATTCTATTTCTACAGAAGTTACAACCTCCTGATGTCATGGAAAAAAGAAAAGTAAGATCTTTAAAGATCAGATCAATTAAATATTTCCTCATTGATTAATTTTTATATTGGAAAGATCCTCTAGGGGTGTTGTTGAGATGTTTAGACCCACATAAAGCCTAAAAAATCATGTTTGACTTTCATGATAGTTTGTGTGGGGGACATCACTTATGGAAAACAACAGCCTAAAAGATTCTCAGAGATGGCTATTTCTGGCCTGGCCTATTCACTGATGTTTGTGCTAAAATTAGGGCTTGTGTCAAGTATAATAAATTCTCAGGAAAACAACAGCTCAACTCCTTGCCTTTGAATTCTGTGGTGGCTTTACGACCTTTTCAACAGTGGGGGCTAAATTTTATTAGGGAGATTCATCCATCTTCTAGTGGTCAGCATAGGTGGATCTTGACTGCCATAGATTACTTTACCAAGTGGATAGAAGCTATCCCCATAAGGAGAACTTGTCATAAGGTAATCATTGGTTTTATTGAGGATATTATAGCAAGGTTTGGTTGTCCAAAAAGAATTGTTACTGATAATGTTGCATCCTTTAGGGCCAAACCATTGATTCAATTATGTGAGCATTTTGGGATTGCATTGATTCACTCAAATCCTTACTACCCTCAAGGGAACGGACTAGCAGAGTCCTCTAGCAAGATCCTTATAAAGATCATCAAAATATTGTTAGAGGACAATAATAAAGCATGGGATTCAAAGCTCAATTTTTCTCTGTGGGATGACAAAGTGACAACAAAGAGATATCTTGGTGTCTCTCCTTTTCAGATTGTATATGGAATTGAGGCCATCTTTCCTTCTTAGCTGGCCTTACCCATGGAAAAATTATTCCAAGAATGCCAAGGAGAGACTAATGATATGATCAGAAGGATACAACAACTGGTGGAAGTGCAACATGCTAGAGAGCAGTTACTGGACAAAGAACATCAACATCAACAAAAGATCAAGCAGGCTTTTGACAGAAAAGTAAGAAAGAAGGATTTCCAGCGGGGAGATATAGTACTAAAATGGGATGCGCCCAAGCAGGATAAAGGAAAGCATGGTAAATTTGAGGCCTTATGGATTGGCCCCTTCAAAAATTTTGAAGTTTTTTCAAATAACACTTACAAGTTGCAAAATTTGGATGATGCTGAAGTTTTTGGAAGCCCTGTAATGGGCATTTTCTGAAAAAATTTGTTACTTAAATCCATGAGAGGTTTCCCATGTCATTGTAAATATCATTTTTCTTTTTGGTTTTTGTTTTTATAAAGACTCCATAGCCCAATAGATAAGGCCTTGGAATTGCACGTTCTTGGCAGCCCGCAGGGAGCGTGCCATCCCCTGTGGAGACAATGTTATCACAAGAACTTGTCAGGGTCCTATGATTTGGTGGTTTATACCTGAGTCTATGCCCATGCCCTATTTTTCTCTCTTTCATAGGCCATGTCTTTAAATTTTCTCCTTTAGCTGGAAAAGTCATTTTGTTTGCCCCTTTTTGTTTAAGCACTCATCTTTGTTACCTCTGTCACTGATCCTTCTATTTTCCAGAACCCTTAGCCAGTTGTCCAAGTTTTTATTTTACATTGTCCGTAGCCATGAGCACAAAATGCAACACTTAGAGGGGTTTTATATGGAATCAAATCAAGCGAGCGAGCAAGTTTAGTTTTCAACAGACAAGATTCCATTCGAAGTTCAGATTTGTGGCCCTTAGGCAATCAAGATCATAAAGTCACGCGAAGTTTAATGTCAGACAAAGGCCCAAGGTCATGAGGTCAATCCTAGCCATTGGCGCTAGAAAGGGCAGGGGGAAAAAGATCAGCATGTCATGGCTTCGAAACTTGGGAAGTGTAGAGGAAAGGTTGTTTGAACTCATGAAGTCTGAACTTGTGGAATAATATGGACCATTGGATCGAGGAAAGTCATGGACCGTCGATTTGAGGCGAGCGCAGAATTAGAAATCGCGAGAAGGGAGGTGAGTATTCCTTCAACTTCTTGAGACATGAAATCTCGATACTCACCTTTTTGATAAGCGCATGGTCATAGCCGGGGTCACATTGTTGAAGGTTAAGGAGAGGAGTTGGTGCTCGCTAGGCTCTAGTTCACTATTTTAGAAATCGAGAGAAGGGAGGTGAGTAGCCTTTCAACTTACCGAGACATGAAATCTTGATACGATGAATATTAGATCTGGACCATGGATCTTATAGGGACAGGTGGTAGGGGATCTGATGGTTCGCGGAAGTGAATTTTGGGATTTTTGGGAGCAATCATGGCCATCGGATGCATAGCATATCTGACCATCGATCTGAAGAAGGGAAATTTTGCAATATCGGGTATCGAGAGAGTGTAGTCAAGTGATGTGAAGGCCCCGAAATGAAAAATCGTGATCCACCCAGGAGTTGGGCCCATGGTCATGGCCCGAGGTCCCATATAGGACAAATGTGGTGAAGGAGAAGCTGGCACTAGGAGCATTTGGAGCGTGAAGGAAAGAGTGTGAATTTCAAGAGACATGCATCAAAATTTGAAGATGCTCGTGTGAGTTAAAGAGTGATACCATCATGGTTTCAAGGTGTCGAGTTGACTCGAAAGGCCGCTAGCAGTGCATGGTAGATCCCTGGGCGTTAAGTCTCATCCTGATCCCGATGAAGGAATTTCATGAAAAAAGGAATGGTGGTTGAAACCTTGGCTCACTCCATAAATGGAAGGTATGGAAGGTCCGACCGTGGGGACTGAACCGTCAGCCTGTCGTACTCCAGTGAGTAGATTTTCTTGTAATGCCCATGCTGATCTAATCTCGTGTCTGGTAGAAGAATGCCCACACATTCTGATAAAGCATGTGCTGACTAGAATATTTGAATGCAGGGGTCTGATCACGCTCCTAGTAGTTGCAGCAGTTTTGAGTATATATACTCAGTTTTGATATTTTTTTATGGTCGATGGTTGATCTAAGCTCCCATATTGTAATGTTTTAATGAAGCTTTGGTTCTCTAGTTATGTAACTTAATATGATACTTCCTGTTTAATGCAATTCATTTTCTATTTCCATCTTACTTGTGTCTGATATTGAATTTTCATGATCGAAGGATTCACATGGATTGTGGTGACTGTGTTGTAATGAATGTTTGATTGTAGTGAAGTTATAGCATTTTCAGTTTCCTAAAACTTTGAATTCAAGAGGATATTGTTTTCAGAATTTGTCCTCCTTAGGCTGCTGGAAGACCTGATGTCCAGAGAAAACCTTTACATATTCTCCTCAATTTCTTCCTCCTACTCACCCTTACTACAACTTACTAGCTAAAGTTGATCAAGACCTCATTTGCTTGTGCATACTGCCCTAGTTTTCTGAGTTAAAATGATATTCTCTCGAGTCTGCCCCATTTGACCTCTTTAAATCCATTAACCGTGACATATAAACTGAGGGGTACTGGGCTTACCTCTGCTGCAATCCAAAGGTGACTTATGGTGCTAATAGGTCCTTCCAAGAATTGTTCCGCTGTGGTGACTACTTATTCTATCTATACACCTTGTCCCTCGATATCTTCTAAAAGTGTGCAGGCTTCATCCTGTACCATCTGGAGTCTATGGGTCACTTCCATGAATCTACTCTAGATGGCATGGACCTGTTGCTGAAATGTGCACCGTTCTTGTGACCTTTTCATCTTCTCAACCACTGAAACCAGTTTTAGCTACGCTTTCACTATCAATGCTTGTTTCTTTTCCTCCTGAAGATGTGTTTCTAATGTTCTTAGTTCTGGGTCCTCTGCAAGGCGCTCATAGGTTTTCACACTTCGGTTACTGATTTTATTGCATTCTAACTCCAATGCCTTGTTTCTTTTGATTGCACTCTAGCTAGTTTCTTCCCTCAAGTCTTTCACTTCCTATTGGCATAGGGGTAGACCCAGGGTTCAACGCTACAACAACGCACCAACAAATCCCTAACTACCAACCCTTTAGGCAACACCTGCGAAGCAGATGAAGTCTCACCCAAGGTAGAAGTAGGGGTGGTTGCAAGACTTAGGTGTCTGCAATCTTAGTTCAAACACATATATGTGATTATACAACTTACTAGAGAACTTAACATCATTAGTTCCTCAATATACAGTCAATAACCACTTCGCTTATAAGACAAAACTTCATAGCATTCACACTAATCTACAATATTCAAGCACTTAGCATATACAAATGGATCAGAACGAGCATATCAAGCACTAATCATGAATATCTAGATTAGATCTAACACTCCAACATATAATAAGCACCAATCATGAATAGATCTATCTAAACATATCATAGCATTTCTCATATAATATGTAAATAAATCAAGACAGAGAACAAATCACATCACATGGGGTTTATGTGGTTCACCCCCACCTTGGGGTTACGCCTACCAAATATTCTTCTTTATTGTCCTCAATCAATCGGTTACAAGCACAAAGCCTCAAAACCCTTACTCCACACAGGACATAAGATCTGCGCAGCTGGCTAGATCCTTCTTCCTTGCATTACAACACAAAGCCTTCTACAAGCTTTCACAGGGACTTGTAGTTGACTCTACAAGTCTCACATAGTATGCACAGAGCACTTACAATCTTTTGATCACATAGATATAGCACTTAGCCATTCCTTTATCACTTAGCACACTGGCCTCTATCATATAGATGCACTACTACTTCTATCTAGCCTAGGCATCTATTTATATATTAAAAAATAGGCCTAAACATGGGTAAACCCATGGGCCGACATCCCATTCCTGTTACATATTCCCAAAAACCCAAAAAGGGGCCCAAAAGGGGGCTAAGATCCCGTGATCTCCACTTAAACTTGCACTCCTCCTTTGATAGGCTAGGTCAACATGACCAAGAAACTCCCAAAACTTAGTCAAGGGCCAACAGGCCCCCAAAAATCACCTGTGACTCGTCCCGAGTCACTTAGGTCTGAGCAGTTCTACCTCGAACGCCTCGAGCTTGGCTCGAGCTTCTTCGACTTGCTTCTTTTTTGTGGCCTCTTGTTCGATGAACTTCTGGATCACTACATCATTCACTGGTCCTTCTAAGCATTGTTTTTCTATGAGGATGACCTGTTCTAGCTCTGCTCCTTGTCTCTCAACCTCTGTAAATAGCAGGCATGCCTCGTCTTGCATAGGTTGAAGTCGTTGAGTGACTTCCATCACTTTGATTTGAATCATATGGATTTGATGTTGAGTTGTGCGTTGTTCTTGAGATCTCTTCATCCTTTCGACATCTGACAGGGACTTTAGCTGCACCTGTAGTGTATCTGTGTTCTGCTTCGCTTCTTGGAGCCACGACTCTAGTGTCTACAATTCTGGATTTTTAGTGAGATTTTCATAGGTCTGGGCACTGCGGTTACTGAGATGCTTGCACTCCAAGGAAATATATTTTAATCTGTCAACTGCATCATGGGAAGCTGCTTCTCTTTGGTTCCTTATCTC
>ML863090.1:10819-26793 GCA_009831015.1 Picea engelmannii
TAGAGTGCCTAAAAAATTATTAAGAGGCCAGTGTGCCTAGGAAATGTAATATTTTGATCATTATGAATAATAAATACATTGTTGGATTCTAGATGGACAAGGACAAGAGTTATAGGGGGATATGATTCCACAAGAGAGGGGGATTGAGGGGATACGTACTTATTTTTTTATATTTTATCTACCCATTGTTTTTTTAATGGAGAATAACAGTTACGTGAGCTTCTTGGGGGGGAGGCCAAGTGGTTCCTTAATTCCAAGAATTACATAAACCTGTCCTTGGTCTGTTTGGGGGATTCTCACTCCCTTTCCCATTCTTGTTCTTCTACTGGTTTCCTCACTCACCCTCTCATGCACTAATTCAGCCAATTGATCGTTGTTCACACCTTTAGTTGGGATTTCACTCCATTCATCCTAGCACCCACTCATATTTCCTCATTCGTGTCTTGGCTTGGGAAAAGAAAACAAATTGTTAAAGAGCATCCATGGTATCATTGGTTGTAGATACTATTGGTGTAATACAACCATGAATCAAGACTTGCATGTTTGGGATGCTTTGGTATGTGTCCATTCTTTCTCCTAGCTACGAGTGTTGAGAGTTACAAAATGGAGATTATGGACCAACTGCACTAGAGCCCTAGAGGGAGAAGGACAGCCTTAGGGACTGCATGGAAGAGGGGGTCCATTCTCTTGGGTTGTGCAGGTTGGGTAGAAGAGATTTAGGTACTTGGATTGTTATGGGTGTTGGGAAGCTTGTGAGAGATTGAGTGCTAACTGGTTTGGGAAGCCGAGTAACACTATGGAACCATCCTTGTGGATTCATAGCCCTAGATCGGCGGTGACATTGTTGCTGAGAATTGGAAAAATAATGTCTATGGTTGGGTGGAACGTCCTTGGTCTACAATGAGTTGGTGTGTTGTTTTGAGAAAAGATAATTCCCCTCTCTGTTATGGTTCTTTCCTTGTGTATGATTTATTCCGTTGTGTATTTATTTATCGTTGAATTCAATATTTAGAATATGTATGCTTGTTGGTTATCATTGTGCATGACATACGGTTCATTTCGTTTATGTTATAATAGAATCTTGATTTATGCATGTGAACAATTAGTGCATATTTATTAATCAAGAATGTATTAGAAGTCAAATTAGTTCCAGAAGGGGACTTGAAGTTAGCATATCCTGGCATGTGGGTTGTTGGGTACATTACAGATTGGTATCAGAGATACAGGTTGAAACATCAGGCCAAAATGGGTTGGATATATTATAGAATATCTTGTGGTTGAGATCGAGTTATGACCTTGAAGTCGTGAAGCTCAGGAGGAATGGTTTTGCAGAGTCCACAGAGAAGCTAGAACGTCTGAGATCCTTAGTAAGGGATTGAAGGATCGTGACCTTCCATTTCGAATACGGGAATGATCGCCACCATGGGATCAAGAGAGATATGGATTGTTGGATTGGAGGGTAGGTGAACAGGGGTCGTCCTATGGAGGTGAATAGGAGTTTGGGGTAAGAATTAACTCCCAGCCATCGGATCTGGCAGATCAATCATCAGTCGTTGATCGAACCCAAGAAGGGAAAGAAGGACTTTGCCACTTCAATGATCTTGGTAAGTAGGCAAGGCTTGAAATGCTAGAGGTTGGAGTCTCGAAGCCCCGTCAGTCATCCAATCTAATGGGAGGCATAGAGGGATCCCCGTCGTTGATTGTGGTCAGCCAAAATTGACAACTTCAAGAGTTTTCACTTTGGGATTTTTAGACTTTGATGAACTGCTATAACCCAGGGTCCCAGAGCATCGAAGTCCCGAAGTCCCGACGATTATTAGATGGAGGGGAGGACTTTGGAAGTGTTCTGTACCTTCAGATCTAGCAAGGGTGGAAGGATAGTGAAGTTTCATAGCTTAGGAACCTTGCCACTCCAGAGTTCGATAATTCAGGAGTATGGGGGTCGTCTGGAGAAAGAAGCCTCGAAGCTCAAAGCCCATAGTTAATCATAGTTGTTGGTTGTGGGAGGAGTGTGAGTCATCGATTTCTTTTAGTGTTCAACTATCCGGGAGGTAGCATGTGTTAGACTCAAGAAACTTCTGAAGCCCAGAGATCTGGAGTCCCAAATTTGGTTGATGATGTGGATTGTGCCGCATGGCAGGGGTCATGTGGGGACATGTGTCACCCAAATTCAACACATTTTATACCTCAATCTATCTATTTTTGGAGTAACACATGGCACACGTGCCATGGGTCCACATCACCCTGGGTGACGTCAGCATGCCATGTCAGCTTCGAGATTATATGACTTTGGGGGTTTCCATGTTTCTATCAGTGGCAAGTGTCGAAGCCTAAAGTTGTGAAGGAACGCAACCTGTTGATCTAGGTTTCCTTCGGGACCTTTCTCGACCGTCAAATCAAGTAGATGAAGAGCAGGGTAAGCACCTAGGAGGATTGTCACTCCAGGAAAGTGATAGACTTGGGAATGGAATTATCCTGGAGCGTCGAATTTTCGGAGTGTGTGAGAGTCATTCATCTCAATTCTTGATTAATTTGTAACCATGGATATCGTTGAAGCCTCTAGATGGGGCCGGACCGTCCATTCGATGGGAGATTAAATCTCGAATTTTCGTTGTTGCTAGTGGAATGATTGATGGGTTCACCAAATCATAACTCTAGGGGAAAATAAAAGTTGGCAGGGGGAGGCAATTGAAGACTGAAGTCCAAAAGACTGGGTTCCTACGTTGATCCCATTATTGGCCTTTGGTTTTGGAAGAAAGCGAAGATTAAGGCAGAAAAGATGAAACCTGAACTGCATGGAAGACCAGTGATTGATACTGGGTCAAAGTGAGCAGAAGAGAAGAAAAGACGGAGCGAAGTAAGAGAAATAAAGTTGTTGGATGAGGAGATTGAGGACAACAGATCAGCAAGGAAGACAGATCATGGACAACGTAGCAAGCGGAAGAAGCCACCGGTAGATGCTTCGAGAGCATCGCGCGAGAAAGAAGGAAAGACAGGCTGGTGAAGCCCTAAAAACATGGGTCAAGTTGACCTAGGGTTTTTGTATCTAGGGTTTTGCAACTTAGGTTTCAGCCTAAGGCAGTCGGTGAGCTATTTTAATGTATAAATAAAGGTCAAGAGGACCTGGGATGGGTTGTTGTTATCGTCGTTTAGAGTTCGATGATGTGATGATGAGTGATTGTTGTTACTACTGAGAGGGAAGTATTATGTTGAGAGAGCATTCTGTATTATAAGATCTTCAGTTGGGTGTGAAGATCACCCCTGCAGTTAGGTGTGCAGGGAAGGGGGAAAGAGATAAGAGAGAAAGAGAGAAGATCTTCTAGCTAAGAGCGTAGATAGGACTGTATGATTTCACTTATTATATTATAAATCATAGTTTTGTGGACGTAGCCCTAGGGAGAGGGTGAACCATGTACATCTTGTTGTTATGTGTGATTGATGTTGTGTTCTTTATCCCTTTGATATATGGTTTTTACATTATTGTGTTAGATCTGACAGATAAATGTGAGAAGTAGGTCTAAGCTGGTAATTGATATCTAGATGTTGTGTTGTTGTTGTATTGGATCCACTTTATGTTTCCTCTAGTTGTATACATTTGTGTCCTGCAACCCCCTATAGCTACTTCGGGTGAGACTACATTTGCTTCACAGGTGTTGTCGAAAGGGCCAATAGTTAGGGCTTGTTTGTGCGCCATTAGAGTTGAACCCTAGGTCTGTCCTTGTGCCAACAAATGGTTCTGTTGCTGGGACTGGGATATTCTTGAGGGAATGTCAAGGTGGTTTCCATCTAAGACAGAGATTCAGAAGTGGATAGAAGAACAAGAAAAGGACTTCGTAGAAGCCCATAACAAGAACCCTAAGTTTATCACCAAGGACTGGTTGGGAAGGTATATCTTTACTGATATACACGATATTTTATTTGGAGGGATTCATAAGGAGCTATACGAGTGGTTAGCCAGGTTAGCAGATACCCAGTTTGAGATCAGATCTAGACCACCTGTGGTTTGGATGTCAGCGTTGATCAAGAAGGTCAAGAGAGTTGATAACGTTGTATCAAGAGTAGGAGATCACTGGTTTGATAGTACCATCGAATGTTATATCACCGAGTTTTCTATTGACAGAGTAGAGTCATATAGCCAAGCAGAAAGATATTTCTTTAAGGGACCTAGAGGAAAATTTTTACAATTTATGAAGTTGAAGATCAAGATGTTATTGCATGAGAAGCACATACTTAAGATACAGTAGTGGGTCAGATTGAAAAACTAATGTTCAATAATTCAGACAGCGACAATGACACAGAGGTTGGACATACGCGCAGTGGAAAGACCTTCAGGGAAGTTCCTTTGGAGAACTTTTTTGAGCAAGATCACGAACCTCTTCTACAAGTAGAAGGGTTTTATAGTGGAGAAGAGGAAGAGATACTAAACGAGGAACATTTAGGGTCTGTTGGGCCAAGAGAAGAAAAGACGGAAGAACCTCGCTGAGAAGAGCCAGAAACTTCAGGAACTGCGCCAACTGTTGAAATAAGTAATATTACTCCTCCTATTGTTTCAACAGCACTAAGCAACTAGAGTAACCTAAGTTATCAAAGAACTGGTAGAAGTGGTTCAACAAACATTCAGTCAGGAAACCCAGGAAGATCTATAGCAGATGAGATGAGGCTACCCACCTTTAGGGGAGATGGATATGAAGATCCTGATCATCATTGGTTTCTATGTGAAGCTATATGGAGTATTAAGAATGTCACCGACGAAGCTGTTAAATGAGCTCAGTTTAGTACTACCCTGAGAGACCACACATTGAGCTAGTGCATGAAGCTTGTCCAAGGAATTGCACAGCCTAAATCATTGAATGAGATCAAGAATGTGTTGGTTGCAAAATTTAATAAACCTAAGTCGAAGTCACAATGCATTACAGAGTTGAAATAAATCAAGAAAAGAGTAGCTAAACCTGTTTGGGAGCTTGATCAGAGGTTTAAAACCTTCACGGACCGACTGACTTTTCAAATCCCATGTGAGAAAAACAAGGAATGGTTCATTGTTTCCCTCTTACCACACATCAGAGTCCCTCTGATGCAACAGAAGATTGCTTCGTGGGCTGAGGCACTGGATATTTCCATGAAGATAGAATCAACCCCTATGGGAGAATCCAGCTCAGGTATGAGCCAAATTTTAAGTCAGTTAACTAGCTTATCACTACAGGTCGAAGATATGAAAAAATACAAAGGAAAAGATAAGAGAGAAGATATTTGGTGCATTAGATGCAAAACGAAATGCCATGACAAAGATCATTGTCCCCTATTCCACGAGTACTTGGCATCTGTAGCTCTGATCCCTTTGAAGCAAGTTACCCTACCTTGGTGCGAGATATGTAGAAATAGGCATTGCCCTCATGAATGTTATTACATGAAAAAATATGTTCAGACACCCACAAATATATATTTCACATTTTGTAAGTCAGTGGGGCATGATGATAGGGATTGTAGGGCCTATGACCTCATGCATGAAAGGTCAAGGGACATATACAAAATTCAAGGAAAAGTACAGCAAGAAGAGAACACTATGCAGTATAATTCCCCAGGAAGAGGAAAATTCAACCCTCATGGTGGATTCAAAGGAAGAGGATGGGCATGAGGTATGGGTCGAGGTCGAGGTCATATCATTTGTTATAACTGTGCACATCCAGGACATTGGAAAGGGACTATCAAAACCCTTGTACCACTTGTAGCTACTGCAACTCATTTGAACATGTCAAAGAATATTATCTTGCACTATTAGTCAAACTTCAGGAAAGACGGGGAGGAAACCAGCAAGTACAACTAATCACAACAGGACCTTGTGGAGTAGATCCCAGAGTCGTTGTTATCACTAGAGGAGGTGCTGCTATAGGAGAATACAGGGAGACTCCAAGGAAGACTACGAAACAATTAGGAGTCATAAAAGCTGGAGAGAAGACACAAGAGTTTGATCCAAAGAAAGAGAAGCAGACATTTGAAGAGGCAAGAAAAGGGTTTAGAAGAGATCGAGCTTCTTCATTAAAGGCTCGACCAGAAGTAAGAGAATGTGGAATTACCCTAGCCTTTGATCAGTCCGCTTCGACCAGAGAAGAAAAAGAGGTAAGTAAGCTCATTGAATTTTTATGCACTTGCATTAATTATATAAAAGATGAGAGCAATGTAAAAGAGCGACAAAACTTGATCAAACAGTATGAGCTAGGAAAGATATATCCTGTACTGAATAAAGTAGTACATAAACTATCCAAAAAGAGAAGGAAAAATAAGGAACTACACCTGAATGCTCAAATTGGAGAATATGATATAGACTATGTGGTCCTCGACTTAGGGTCAGAGGTCAATGTCATGACAAGGCAAACCTGGGCACTGATGGGAAAACCTAAGTTGATATTTTCCCCCATCAAGCTTAGGATGGCCAATCAACATGATGTGAGCCCATTCGGAAGACTGGAACATGTCCCTGTGGACATCGATGGGGTCGGGACATTTGTAGACTTCGAGGTGATTGAGATAGTAAATGACAGTTGTCCTTACCCCGCACTGTTAGGAATTGATTGGGCTTTCAATAATTCTACTATTGTTGACTTGAAGAAAATAAGAATGATGTTTGAAGGATATGGCATTAGGGTCATCGCACCTCTGGATCCTGATGATGGTCCCAGATACACAGAGTCGATCAGAGAGGAAGACCATGCCTATGAGCTAGAAAACATATACAAATTGACAGCCAGACAACAGGATTACATTAATCCTACAGCAGATGGAAACCTAAGCTGGTGAAGTGACATCGCATGTTCATCAGATTCAAAAGAAGCACTGGAGACCTGGAAGAACCAAATGTATGAAGTATCTACCAGGAGATGTGTTAGATTAACTAGAGAAGTTCATTGGATCGGAACAACAGTAAGTAACTTGCACACCTTTGATGGTCTAAATCATTTAGAAGATTTCTTGTTGGAATTTGAAGAAATTGTGCCAATGCAACAAAGATTGTTGGCACTGGATGAGGCCTTGAAAGAAACTCCATAAATATGGTGGGGGACACACAAAAACAACGTTACATACTGGATACAATGTCGCACTTTGATCACAACATGGTTCTCCGAACGAGTAGAAGGTTGCAAAGTTAGGTACACAGGTCGAAGTTGTCCAAAGGACCATGTGCGAAGTTGCGAGGAAGCCTGGAGAAACATTTCTCAAGAGCAGTGGGTGCACAAATTCATTAACACACTCGACAAAACCCCTTTCAATTGGTATATTCAATTCGAACTGCGCCTCATCACTACAGATTAGGAAGGTATGACTCAAAACTTTGTAAATACCTTTTATTTGAAATCCAATACCCTACAGTGGATCAAGTGTTACAGATTGTAAGACAAAAAGTATTTGAAGAGGCACCTAGCCTCCCTGTGGAGCAAGAAGAGGATGAATGGACTGCACCTCTTCAGAAATTGCAGGGTTGTTACAATATCAATGTTGATGAAGACAATGATCCTAGGAAGGTGACCATCATCGAAACAGAAGGACAGAGAGACATAGAAGGACCAGGAGTTGATCTACCTTTCATTGGACAACCAATTAAAATCAAAAAGTCAATATTGGAACAGAGAAAACACTGAATCTTGCAAATGTTGGAGATTATTAGGATGTTGCCACTATTGACAAGATCACAGAGTTACTACATGAATATCAGGACTTGTTTCCAACCAAGTTCACTGACATGAAGGGCATTAAAGGGCCCATGGGAGAGATGAAGATCCCCTTGAAGCTAGATGCAAGGTCAGTTAAATAGAGACATTACAGATTAAATCCTAAATACAAGGAAAAAGTGAAGATTGAATTAGATAGAATGTTGGAAGCAGGAATCATAGAACCTGTTGAAGAGTCAAAGTGGATTAGCCCTATGGTGGTGAAGGATAAGAAGACCGAAGAAATCATGATCTATGTAGATCTCAGGAAGCTGAATGATGCCTGTTTGCATGACCCATTCCCTACACCATTTACGAACGAAGTGTTAGATAACATGGGAGGACAGGAGGTCTACTCCTTCACCGATGGATTTTCCAGGATACCATCAGATTCAGATTGCCAAAGAAGATCGTCACAAGACCACATTTTCCATGGAATGGGGATCCTACCAGTATACAGTGATGTCATTTGGATTGAAGAATGTTCCAGCCATATTTTCTAGGGTGGTGGTCGAAGCATTCAAGGAGTTTTTACATAAATTTATGGAAGCATATTTTGATGATTGGACTTTTTTTAGCTTGTTGCAAAATCATATTGAATGCTTAATACTATTGTTGGATAAGTGCAGGCAATGTCAGATTTCCCTGAACCTGAAGAAGAGCATCTTCTTTTCACCCTTTGGAGTGTTGCTAGGCCATATTGTGTGTAAGCAGGGATTGCTGGTAGATCCATCTAAGATTTCCATTATAGTTGATTTTCCCCCTCCTACTTTAGTCAAACAGCTGCGCACTTTGTTGGGACATACTAGATACTACAAGAAGTTCATTAAAGGATATGCATAGATCAAAGCACCCATGGAGAAGATTTTGAAGAAATATTGTCATTTTCATTGGATAGAAGAATGCCAGTAGAGATTTGACACACTGAAACAGAAAATGGTTACTGCACCTATTCTAGTTTTCCCATATTGGAGAAAATAATTTCATGTGCATGTTGATGCATCTTCTATCGCATTAGGAGCAGTTCTAGCACAACCGGGAGCAGGAGACATTGACCACCCATTAGCCTTTGCTAGTAGGAAGCTATCAACAATTGAGATTAATTACACCACCACTGAGAGAGAAGGGTTAGCCATGGTGTATGCGCTGCAAAAGTTTCACCACTACTTGTTGGGAGGACACTTTAAAATGTTTATTGATCACTCCGCGTTGAAATACCTAGTCAACAATCCAGTGTTGGGGGAAAGAATATGCAGATGGCTTCTGCTATTTCAGGAATATGATATTGAGATCGTGGTTAAGCCAGGGAGAATGAACAAAGGCCTTGACCACTTGTTGAGGTTGGAACATGGCGAGGAACCTACTAGTTTGGAGGATACACTGTTGGATGCATAGTTGTTGGCCATTAAAAAGATTGATGATCACTTTGTCGAGATAGTCCAGTTCATGTCAACAGGAAGGGCACCTAGTGAATATACAATCACCCAAAAGAAACAGTTGGTAGTGCACGCCACAGACTTTTTACTTATAGCCGGACAGCTATATAAGATGGGACCTGATGAGATTTTGAGGAGATGTGTTATGGAAGTAGAAAGACCATTGATTTTAGTAGAATCTCATGAAGGCATCGTAGGTTGACACTACACAGGCAAAGAAATAGTCCAGAAGGTTCTTAGAGCTGGCCTCTGGTGGCCTACTTTACATAGAGATGCTAAAGACTACTATAGAGCCTGTGTTTTATGCCAAAGAGTTGGGAAACCATCCAGAAGAGATGACATGCCATTAGCACCCCAATTAACCTTACAATCATTTGAGAAATGGGCCATTGATTTCGTGGGACCTATAAACCCACCAGGAAAGTGCATAGGAGAAAGGTACATAATCAATGTGACAAAGTACTTGACCAGATGGGCCGAAGTAAGAGAAGTTAAGGATTGTAGTGAAACTACAATTGTGCGCTTCATATTTGATGACATCATAACTAGGTTTGGATGCTCAAATATCCTTATGAGCGATCAAGGAACACATTTTATTAATAAAACCATTGAAGCCTTGACTGAGGAATTTGCAGTTCATCATCAGAAGAGCACACCCTACCATCCACAAGTGAATGGGATACAGTCGAAGCATTCAATAATATCTTGGAAACAGTGCTGACGAATATTTGTAGTGTGAACAAGGATGACTGGGATTTAAGAGTACCAACATTACTATGGACCTATAGAACCACTTGCAAGAAGCTGACAATGCAAACCCCCTTTAACTTGGTTTATGGTCTAGAATCATTTGTCGCAATGGAATATTTGGTCCCTAGCTTAAGAATCACAGCCTTTATAGATATGGATGACACTAGCGTTGTTCAAGAGAGGCTCACATAGTTGTTAGAACTAGAGGAAGACCGATTCATTGCAGGCTTCCATCAGTAGGTGCAGAAGGAAAGAGAAAAGGCCTACCATGACAAGCATATCAAGAATAAATCATTTAAGAAAGGATACCCGGTACTGGTATACGACATAAAATTCATGAAGCATCCAGGGAAGTTCATAACCCATTGGTTGGGACCATATGAGGTTGTCTATGTTACGGAAGGAGGATATGCATAGTTGAAGACTTTGAATGGAGAATGGAAGGAAGGATTGTTGAATGACAACCAGTTGAAATTGTATTATGACAACCCCCTGCCTCGCAGCACTCAGTAAAAATAGAAGGAGAAAGGGTCTAGGTACCAGGTGTAGTTGACACTAGGTACCAGACACATAAAATATAGTCTGAACATAATGGGGGAGGAGAGAGCAGAAAGAACAGGCTGCTCTGTGCAGCTTGAATTCGAAGCCAAACAGAAGGATCATATCTAAAGTGCCTTGAAATGAGTCACATGTGAGTGTTGGGGGTTTGCTGGCCCTTGGTTCTGGAAGAAAGCAAAGATTAAGGAAAAAAAGATGAAATGTGAACTGCACGAAAGAATAGTGACTGATACTGGATTGAAGTGAGCAAAAGAGCAGAAAAGAATGAGAAAAGTAAGAGAAATCAAGCCATTGGACGAGGAGATTGAGGACAACAGATTAGAAAGGAAGATGGATCGTGGAAAAATCAACAAGTGGAAAAATCCACTGGCAGATGCTTCGAGAGCACTGCGCGAGAAAGAAGGAAAGACAGGCTGGCAAAGCCCTAAAAACGTGAGTCGAGTTGACCTAGGGTTTTAGACACCTAGGTTTTTTGTATATAGGGTTTTGGCACTTAAGTTTCGGCCTAAGGCGGTCGGTGAGCTATTGTAATGTATAAATAAAGGTCAAGAGGACCTGGGATGGGTTGTTGTTATCGTCGTTCAAAGTTCGATGATATGATGATCAGTGATTGTTGTTACTACTAAGAGGGAAGTATTGTGCTAAGAGAGCATTCTATATTGTAATATCTTTAGCTGGGTGTGAAGATCAACCCTGCAGTTGGGTGCACAGGGACGGGGGAAAGAGAGAAGAGAGAAAGAAATAATATTTGCTAGCTAAGAGCACAAATAGGATTGTATGCTTTCACTTAATATATTATAAAGCACATTCTTATGGATGTATCCCTAGCGAGAGGGTGAACCACGTACATCTTGTTGTTTTGTGTGATTGATGTTGTGTTCTTTAGCCCTTTGATATATGGTTGTTACATTATTGTGTTAGATCTGATAGATAAATGTGCGAAGTAGGTCTAAGTTGGTAATTGATATCTAGATGTTGTGTTGTTGTTGTATTGGATCCACTTTACGTTTCCTTTGGTTGTAGACATCTGTGTCCTGCAACCCCCTATAGCTACTTCAGGTGAGACTGCATCTGCTTCGTAGATGTTGTCGAAAGGGTCAGTAGTTAGGGATTGTTGGTGCACCATTAGAGCTGAACCCTGGGTCTACCCTTGTGCCAACACCCATGCTAAGGTAAAAAGGGTTTGGAAGTAACCTGACCCTCAGAATTGGTGTCTGCGCAAGCTCTTGGGTAGGAAAACACAGAACAAGGTGTTAAAGATTGATTAAGCCCACTGATTCGAGTTGTGGTCACTTGGAACATGGGTTGAAGGAAGCGCCTGTGCATAATTGAATTTTGTATTAGCTACAGAATAACATGGAAGTGTTATATGGTGGAGAATGATAATTTTTTCTTCATGAATTGAGAAGAAAAAGGGACTTGTAGCATTGTTTGGCATATTCTGTTTATAATATGCATAATTCTAACAAAATGGTCACTTGCACATTTTTCAGAATTAGGAGGCATAAACATATCAGTTCAGTGTAAGAATGAATATTCAAGAAATGGAAGAGGGTGAGGGAGCCTACATCCATGATAAAGAGGCTAAAGGACATAATATCAAAGTTGGTAATGCAGAGACAGAATCCAACAGACACAAGGACAAAGGGGAGCAAGAAACATTGATAGAAATTGTAAGAAGCCTGAAAATAGAAGTGTAGAGTTACAAATAAGACAATGAGAGGCTAATGAGAGAACAAAGTCAGATAAATGCTTGAGTGATGCAGATCTTAAATCAATTGCAAAGGAAAACAAAGAATGGCTCAAAACAAGAGGAAGAAGGAAAGTATCATGAAAGAAGAGATGACCATGGAAGAATTGGTTATTCAAGAAGTGCTAGAAGAACTCATAGACATCGCTCACCTCCCTACTCAACAATGAAATTTTATGCATCTAAAGACTCAATGATTAGTCCAGAGGCATCTCCTGTTAGGCACCAATGAAGAAGGCATGAAGTGGATAGTTTTCAAGGAGAGTCGAGGAAGCTCAAGACACCATCCTTTGATGATGAAAGGGAAAGGGAAGATGGTGCTAAGGCATGGTTACTTGGACTCGGGAGATATTTTCAATTGCATAACTATTCATCAAACCTAGAAGCCATAATTTCCACCTACCATTTACATGGGAAAGTTGCAATGTGGTGGGATCAGCTGACGCAAGTTGAGCATATTAATGAGAATAGGATCACTTGGAAGAAATTCAAGAAATATTTTCAGAAGGAGTACCTCTCAGAGAACTTATATGACAAGAAAATGCAGGAGTTCTTTGAAATTAGGTTGAGAAGCACAACCATGGCAGAGTATGAAAGGAAGTTCTTGGGGCTGCTAAAGTATGTGGGATTTATAAATGATGAGAAGGTTAAAATCTAGAGGTTTTTGAGCGGAATGCCATCCTTTTATAAAGAAAAGATTCGGTATAATGAGCCCAATACCTTGACTGATACCATTCAGAAGGCTAAGTACCTGTATGAGAAAGGCCAGGTCATGGAATCCATGCAAAAATCTTGGAAGGATAAGAAGAAGGAGAAGTATGATCAGAGGAAGAAGGGATTCAAACCTCCTTTCAATAAAAATCATCTCGACCAGTATGATAAGGATGAATCCAAGAGAGAATAATCCTTGGGAAAAAAGGGAAGACCACCAATCCAATGTTGGGGATGTAAAGAAGATCACCTATACAAGTATTTCCCACATAGAAAGGACAGAGTGAAGACCGTGCACAACATCCAAGAGGCTACAAAAGTAGAAGACATGGGAAGGATTTATGCAGCCTTAGATGATCGACAAGCATAGTACCAATCCAATATGATCGAGGTGGAAGGTAAGATCATGAATCATCCTGTTGTTATTTTAATTGATTCAAGAGAAATTCATTATTGCATTATCCTAAAATAGTGGATAGATTACGTTTGGAGAAAAGTAAGCTTGGAAAATCAAGTTTGGTCCAGCTAGCCATTGGAACCGAAAGGACAATCTATGATATGGTCAGAGGTTGTTCCATAAGTCTTAATGGTGTGAATATTGATGTTGATCTAAATATTATACCATTGGGATCTTATGATATTACAATAGGAATGGATTGGTTGGACAAGCATCATGATGTCCTAGATTTTCAAAGAAATACATTTACATGTCTTGATGGAGATGGAAAACAGAGCACTGTGAAAGGAGCTCCAAGACCCATATCTATAAGGGATATTTTATCCTTACACTTGAAGATATGTTTTAGAAAAAGATTTCAATTGTATGCCACCCATGTCGAGCGGACATAAAGGACAAAGGGGCCAAGCCTTGAATATTTCTCATTACTGCAAGAATTTAAAGATGTATTCCAAGAAATACCAGGGTTGCCACCTAAAAGGGAGATATAATGAGTACACCAAAGTTAAAATAATTACAAATGCAGTTAGAAGAATTGTTAAAGAAAGGGTACATACGTCCAAGTGTTTCACCTTGGGGAGAACCAATACGTTTTGTCAAAAAGAAGGATGGAACCTTGAGGCTGTGTATTGACTTTCGACAGCTGAATAAATCCACTGTGAAGAACAGGTATCCACTACCCAGAATTGATGACCTCTTTGATAAGCTAAGAGGGGGAAATATATTCTCCAAGATAGACTTGAGATCATAATACCATCAGGTAAGAATCAAGGAAGAAGACATCCATAAGAAAACCTTTAGAACTAGTTATGGGCATTATGAATTTGCAGTGGTGCCATTTGGATTTTCCAATGCACCAGTTGTCTTTATGTGCTTAATGAATGTCATATTCAGAAATTACTTGGATAAGTTTGTCATAGTATTCTCCGACGACATACTTATCTATTCTAAGTCAGAGGAAGAGCATGAACATCACCTAAGACTGGTATTGCAAGTGCTGAGGGAACATCAGTTGTATGCCAAGATTCTTTTTGTCAAGAGAAGATCCATTACTTGGGGCACATTATTTCAGAAAAAGGTATAACAGTAGATCCTGAGAACATTGAAGCCATTAGAGGATGGCCAACACCGAGGAATGTTTCGGAAGTCAAATCATTTATGGGGTTAGATGGTTACTACAAAATATTTATAGCAAGGTTCTCTAAGATTTCTCATCCCATCACTTCTTTGCAAACGAAGGGAATTAAATTCAAGTGGACATCTGAGTGTGAAGAGAACTTTAATTTGTTTAAGGAATTACTTACTAATGTGCCTATCCTAAAGATTTTTGACCCAAATGAAAGTTTTATGGTATGTACAAATGCATGTAAGGAAGGGCTTGGTGGAGTCTTCACTCAAAATGGACATGTCATTGGTTATGATTCTAGAAAGATTAACATGAGAGGAACTATGCTACAGATGACTTGTAACTTGGTGCCATTGTTCATGCATTGAAGATGTGGAGGAATTATCTCATGGTAAAGAGATTTGAATTAAGAACAGACCACAGTGGTATGAAGTACCTTTTTGAACAACCAACTTTGAATGTTAGGCAAACAAGATGGCTGGAATTTTTAAGTGAATACGACTTTGACATCAAGCATATCAAAGGAAAGGAAAATAAAGTTGTCAGTGCACTTAGTAGAAGAGTGCATCTCATGCATGCTACAACTATCAGTATGCATCAGTCAGACTTGAAGAACATAATTTTAGATGTTGTTGTTACATATCAACATTACCTATAGGTAAAGGAAAGCGTACAACAAGGAGATATACAACATAAAATGAAAGAGTATGAGATGAAGGAAGATGGATTACTTATGCATACAAATAGAATTTATGTTCCTAGTTCTGGAGAACCCTGGAATTTGGTATTAAAAGAAATGAATAATGTTCCATATGTTGGACATCTCGGTTACCAGAAAATAATTGCAGCATCAAGAAGCCAATTCGTTTGGCCGGGAAAGAAAAAGGATGTTGTTGATTACATTTCTAGATGTACGGAATTTCAGAGAGTGAAGGATGAGCATAGACACCCAGTGGGTTTGCTACAACCCTTATCAATTACAGAGAAGAATTAGGAAGTGGTAACCATTGACTTTATAACAAAATTTCCTAGGACAACAAGACAACATGATTTGATAATGGTAGTGGTTGATAAATTGACAAGGCTACTCATTTTGTTCCAGTAAAAACAACTCAGACAACAACTAATATGGCTGAAATTTACATGAAAGAGATTGCTAGGTTGCATGGGAGACCTAGGACAATTGTATCAGACAGAGACATACATTTTACCTCAAATTTATCGAGGGGATTATTTAAATGATTTGGTACAAATGTGAACTTTAGCACAAAATACCATCCAGATTCAGATGGGAAAACAGAGAGAGTCAACCAAGTAATTGAAGACATGTTGAGAATGTATGTGATGGATAAGCCATCTAAGCGGGAATATTACTTGCACTTGGTTGATTTTGAATATAATAATGGGTATCGAGCTTCATTGAAAATGATCCCATTTGAAGCTTTGTATAGAAAGAAATGCAATACTCCAGTGGGTTGGGACAACC
>ML863092.1:7295-23181 GCA_009831015.1 Picea engelmannii
TTCATCACGGAGAATGTAATGCTTGATCTCAAATGTACTTCGGTCTTTCTGGGACACTGGTTTTCTCTGAAGGCTTCATATAGCTCTGATCAATAAAGTATATCATTGTTGGATTCATCTTTGTTTCCTGCTAGCTCATAACATCGTGGCAAGGGTCAAATTGGAACATATCCCAGTGGTACTTCTTCTGCCATCATGAGAGTTTGTCATGGATTAGCAATCCATCATCCTGAGCTTTTGAGTAACCATTCTGATACAATATCTCTGTTATAGAAAATTTTTCACTACGCTTTTGTTGTGCATTGGAGGTTCTTTACCAAGTTGTCTTCTTTCATCTGCATACATGGGTTTCTTTTTGGTATACCTCAAAACTTTGAGGTTGCTCTACATACTCTTTATTCAATTATTCTGGAGAACAGTCTTTGCATTTATCTGATGTAGACTCCAACCCATGGATATTGCGGACGATATAATGGCTCATGTAGAGGTATGTCTGGTTTACTGGAACAAGCAATCATCATAGTCTTCTCCCTCCATTTGGGAGAAATTCTAGTTCTGGATCTCACAATGCTTGCATTCATAAGGCTTCCATACACTGCTCTTCATCACAACTTTCATTCCTTCTGCTTGATTGCTTCTAGAGGGTTTAGATCAAGCTAGTAGTCTTGTGATTCTTGATATAATGACTGGTTGTTCTAGCTTTTCTTTCTCTCTTGGAATCTTCATGTTCTTCTTCATGTTTCTCTTTAGCTGTTGGGTCCATGGAGTTTTCTTATAGATTCCATGCCCTGAAGATTCCAACTTCTTCCTTTCATCATAAGATCATGGATGTGGATGGACAACCAGGGATGCTTTAAGGCTTCTTTTCGAAGAAGATTTCTTCTAACATCAAACTGAACACGTGCTGCTCTTCATGGTTACTACCATTGATGGGAACATGGATAGATACTTCATCATCTTTAGTGGATCATATTATTTAGGATTAGCTCCCTCCTAATCCTTACTTCAAGCATGAATGCATGCTCTTCTTTTGGAAATATATAATCGGCTCCCTCCATCTAGGGGAGTCCACACTTCCGTCTGCATCCTTATTGCCTTGTGCAAAGTGTCCAAAGTGTCACAAATCGTTTTCCAATTTCCTCTTCATTGCTGACTTCTTTCTGTCTTTACTTCTTCTAGATTTCTTCAAGATTGATTTTGATTTTGGCTTATCTTGCAGCTGTTACTTATGTAATAGCTTCCACATGAATTGTTACCAGGGGTTGTTGATGTACTTCATCCTTTCATGTGTATTGCCTGACTTGTAGTCATTGTGATAACAAATCCTTATTTTTGTTGATCTTCCATAGGTGTAGTTTCTCTTCAACATCTTATCTTCTAAGAAATAGATATGCAAGATATGTACGGAAAACATGGTATGTACACACTATGAAGAGTATTGTTACCTTGTCTTAGAAGAAAAAGTTTGTTTTGTCCTGCTTGGCTTTCTTTGAGGGTTCCCTTTCTTCGGCAACTGATGCTTCATGTGTTTCCTTCCCTTTCTTTAACTCGGGACAATGATTCTTGTAGTGACCATACTTTCGACAATTGAAGCATTGTATTCTTGACATATCTTTTTCTTGATTTGGTTTTTTCCTGGAGCCAAACTTCCTTTTATTCCTGAAATTCTTGAACTTTGATGTGAAGGCTTGATTGTCGTATTTCTTTTGGGGTTTCTCTTTTGCACTGATCCTTGATTCTTCTTGTGCACAACAAGTCCAAAGTTCTTCAAATGTAGGATACTCCTTCCTTGTGTTCATGCTTGCGGCAAATGCATCCCATGTCTTGGGAAGACCATTAAGTACTATATTTACCAGTTTCTTCTTTGAGATGATTTATTCAATAGCTTGTAGTTGATCTCTTAACAGAGAGATCCTCACAAAGTATGATGTTATGCTGTCATCATTATTCATCTTCATGTCATGGAGCTCATTCTTCAGACCCATTACTTGTCCAATGTTTCTGACTGAGAAGAGGTTTGTTAGGGCATCGTACATCTTCTTAGACGAATCAAGATGGGAGATGTAGGGTATCAAATGGTCTTTTATAGAATCCACTATGATACTCATGGCATTGATGTCATTGTCTTTGAACTTATCCATAACTACAACGTTCTGCGGTTACTTCTCTTTTCCTTCAAACTCTGGTTCCACATCTTTTCTTTCACGATATCCAATACTTTGTTCTTGGCAAGGATGAGATCAATCCTTGTCTTCCATGCTCTGAAGTTAGAAGGCCCTTCTAACTTGTTTTTTGACTTCATAGAGTAAGTCATGTTTTCTTTGACTTGGTCAACCCTATATTTGACCAAAAACTCAAACTTGACGTCTTAGTTCGCTGAGAGTACCAGGAGATGCGCTAGGCTAGGGCGCACTAGTCTATTCGAAATTTAGGTCAATCCCTTCGCTTAATGTGCCTCAACGAGAGGGTTAGGGTTTCGTTGTTGCAACAAAAATAGGCTGCAACTGCAACTGCAACTACCACTGAGAAAATCCTCCCAATCTATCTTCCAACGGTTAGACTATCTGAAGATAGTGTGGGCCCATAACCTGTTAGAATATAATGGATGTGCTCGTTTAACCATAGACAATATCACTATTGTCACCCAACCATAGGCCGAAGCCACCCCCGAACACCTTAGCCTTGATAGAGAATCATTTCGGAAGAAAACCCTAGGCTAGATAGCCAAGCAAAGGTGGCGCAACTTTAGTCAAGGATAGCGCACCAAACAAGAGTAACAAGAGTTGATCAGAGAGTCCAAACCATAACCAAGAGAGAGTCCAAGCCAAAACTGAAATCTGCTAGTTGCAGCAGCTGCAACAACAACTCTCCTACAGACTTGCGCACAAACTGGGCAACTGCAGTGCGCACAGGTGCTGCTTCTGCAGTTCGGAGAATCCTGGCAAGAATGAAGACTGACCTCCTGTATTTATAGTATTTCTAGCAGACTCCCTGGGCCGACTTCTCATTCTGGGTACTAATTCTTTAGTATATAATATTTCCTTTAGCCGACTTCTTCTCTTGGAGGCTAATAACCTAATACAAGTCATTCTCTTGAGCCGACTTGCCTTCTAGGGTTATTAGCCAACTAGTTAGGGTTTCTTCTTGCTTCTCGAAATATTCTATTCTCGTCAGATTTACACGTGGAGGTAAATACCTCCCGCAGCTACCATAATGTCAACAGAAAGTATATCTATTATATAAAAAAAAACCAAAAATACTATAAATCGATAAGCAATAAACTGTCACTAGTGGCCAATAGGCTGTCACTAGTAGCCAAGTCAGAGCTTAGAAGTTAGGCTACTGATATTGACATATCAGTAAATACTAAACCAATGGTTTGCAATCCTAGTCTATATATAACAATAAGCTGTCACTAGTGGCCAAGTCAGAGCTTAGAAGTTAGGCTAAGGATATTGACATATCAGTAAATACTAAAACAATGGTTCCAATCCTAGTCTATATATCTATTATTAAGAAAAAAAAGCCATTAATCAAGAACAATAAGCTGTTACTAGTGACGAAGTCAGAGCTTAAAAGTTGGGTGAAGGATAGATATTGATTAAGAAAAAAGCCATCCATCAAGAACAATAAGCTGTTACTAGTCACGAAGTCAGAGCTTAAAAGTTGTGTGAAGGATATTGAGTCGTTGACATATCAGTAAAGACTAAATCAATAGTTTCCAATTTCAGAAAGAAGTTCAAATGTTGCCACTAAAATCGTAAACATCTTCGCATTAAACAATCTATACCAGGAAACAAAACTTAGTTTAAACTTAGTTTAGATTCTACAATCATATATATCAGAATAACAATCTGAATTGTTCCTGGTGACACATTGAAAATTGTAGTTATAAAAACCCAAATCAATCATGAAAATTATAGTTATAAAAGCCCAAATCAATAATTTTTATTATGAGGAAAAAACAAATCAATGTAAGGTAAATTGATCCTTTTTAAAAACTTTAAAGGTCTTTTTGTCCTACTTTCTCAGGACCAACACAATATTAGAAACAAAACTTAGTCTACAATCCTACATATCTGAATTGTTCCCAGTGACACACTGAACATTGTAGTTATAAATGCCTAAATCAATTATTTTATTTTAATTACGATTAAAAAACAAAGTCCTAATAATTATTTTAATTACGATGAAAAAACAAAACAAATCAATTTAAAGTAAAACAAATCAAGAAGCTTAAATCTTACAAATTCTTTGAATTAATCTCCCTATTCTTATCATATAAATTATAAACATTTATGTTGAAACTTTATAATAAAATAAATTTTATTATTATTTAAATCATTACATATATATTTTTATATTTAATTATTTTTTATTTTCATATTGTTTTATTTTGACCTTAGTAATGAAACATGTAATGTTGTGGTCGAAGAAGCTTAAATCAAAATCTCTTGGTGTGGCGAAGACGGACAGCATAAAAGAAATCAACTTAATCTTAATATACTTTATTTCTGCTTTTACAACTCTAATAACAACTATTTAATTCAATTTAGTTGGCAAGTTACTAGTTTGATGAGAAAACCGAAGAGGAGATTTCACACACTTTAAGAGCATATGCAGTGGCTGCCGCTGTCCAGGGCATGCCAAATCGATTTTTGTGTCAGTGACACGTCAAATCATTTTTGCCGCAGTCAGTACCATTAAGTATAAATCTCGAACATACCAGTCAGGCACGTATTAACTATAAATCGATTTCTGCAGTCAGCAGCATGCCAAATCACTTTTGCGACAGTCGGTACCATTAAATATAACCTCGAACATATCCGAGCCAAACATGTATTAATTGTTACATTAATTAAATTTTTGAACAACGTGAAGGCTATAATAATGCCTTAAAAAAATACTTTGTTTTATATATTAAAAAATAAAAAAAATATTTTCTTATATTTGGATTATTAAAAAAATAATTTATTTAATATATTAAAAAAACCAATAAATTATTAAAAAAAATACTTTATTTTATATATTAAAAAATAAAAAAAATAATTTTCTTATGTTTAAAATTAAGTTTCGTATATACATTTTTTCAACCTAAATTAATATGTCAAGCCAGAACTAACGCTATATACTGTCGCGGAGGCAGTATAATAACACATTATATATATTCTTATAAAAAACTAGAAAACTTTTTGTATTAATGAAAAGGCTGAGCCAAACAGCACAGCACATTGTTATAATGAGGCTGTTCTTCTGCCTACAAAGGACAGGACTGATGACAACGATTTCCAGCAATTTACGTAAGTATAAATCTTACAGAAACAACCTAACAACCTATGTCAGTAAAACTCTAAAATACACGACAAAATTAGAGAATGTTACAACTGCCAGCTTCCTCCATTCCCTGTGCAGGCTGAATTGGCTCCATGATTCCTGTCTCCATTACTTCAACATTTTGCTGCACTGTGTTTTCTTCTCCGTTTCCTCCATTTCCAACGGAGTCCATAATTAATTGTTTGGAAGCTCCTGAGTCAGCATGCTGATTCTGCTGTGTGCTTCCGAGGAGGCACAGTCTGTTTCCAGCTTTTGGTTTAGATGAGCCATTATCTTTGAAAAGTATTCGTTCTGTAACCTACTTTGATATTCGCAAACCTGCAATTGAATCAATATGCTCACTATTCTCTTTAATTACCTCCTCGTGCAGATGATGAACTCTGGCTACCTCTTTCTTATCCATTCCACTTCTCTGTTTCCTCCATTTCCAACGGAATCCATAATTTATTGATTTGTTCTGTAACCTACTTTGATGTTCACAGGCCTGCGATTGAATCGATATGCTCACTATTCTCTTTAATTGCCTCCTCTAAAGAACTTTTGTTACCTCTTTCTTATCCATTCCAAACGACTGCCGGACAGACACAGAATTGTATTACGCTGTGTGCCTCCCGTATTCTGATCGAGCCCCACTTGAAATTGCCAGTTTGTGTGCCAATTTCCCCTTACACGCACAGGAATTCAATCCCGTGGACAGCCCTTAAGGATTTTTTCGGGACAGCTCTGCCAACAGAGTGAGATAGCAGACAACAAGAAGGAAAAAACCCAACAAATAAGAGGTGATAGTGTTAGGGTTCTACCCTAATTCTTTTACTTGATACTTTATTAATGTGTATATTAATGTGTATGAGGTTATTATTTTTTTTTGAATAAGACCCATTTAATAGTTAGTTAATAGTCATTCATTGTAATAAAGGGTCTTTTTAGTAACAAGGCGGCATTCATTGTAATAAAGGGTCTTTTTAGTAACAAGGCGGCATGGCAGCCTATACCTGTCGCTATATAGTTATAATAAAATAAAAGTTATACATATATCTACTGGCTTTGTTGTTATAAACTTTATAGCCCCAGCCACATCTGTAACAAGACGGGTAGGTAAATGACAAATCATAGCTAGCTTACCATGTGTGGTTGCATATACATGTGTTGTTGTGCTATACAGAAAGCATACATCTATTGCCATATACTGGCTGTTGAAAGTGTGACATGTCCAGAAAAATGTGAACCTACATATATAATAAGTTTTTTAACCCATTCGTTCTTTCACATACACCCTCAATACATATCATTTCCAATAGATCCAATAACAGTCTGCTTCTATAATATATATATATATATATATATATATATATATATATATATATATAATTTCTTTATGACATACACCAGAATGTGTAACGTGTTTCAAGAATTTTTATAATTTCTTTATGGCATACACCAGAATGTGTAAAGTGTTTCAAGAATTTTTATAATTTCTTTATGACATACACCAGAATGTGTAACGTGTTTCACACTATGAATTTTTGGGATGTCTTGTATTTAAGTCCAGTGTCAATAGTGTGAAGATATAAGATAGTGTGTTGTTCTTTTGTTTGTTTTTCTCATACGCTTGTGATCGCTTAATCTGTCTTGAGATGGAAGACTCCCATGTTTTCTGTATTTTTTTATTGAAATTCTATCAATCAGATCAGGTGAAAAGTCTGTACTGTATTTTCCGATTTGGCAAGTTCATTTTATCTGCCAAATCAAAAGGGCAATCTGAGCTCTCCATATCCCACGCCAGTTGAAACCCACAAATTGGTTGTCATGTCATTGATGGATGGATTACAAGGAGGATGGAGTATATGTAACATCCAATCCAAACAAAAAAACTAAACAATTATATTTTTAAAAGCCTCTGGAAGGTGCTCTACACCACTCTACTTCTACTTCCTCCCGTCTGACCATTAAATAGTGGAATTTGACAACCACCTTTCACTACAAATTTTGAATAAATTATTGCCATTCAAAGATAATTTGGATAATTTGCTATGGCATCTCATATATGTAGTATGATTTCATGAATTTCCTGCGTGTTACAAATAAAGATAAGACAAAATGGGCTCATCGCATGAAGGAAATGGCACGGTAATATTGAATACTATTTTTATATGCTATTCCTAGCTAGAATGCACAATATATACACCTGCGTTGTCCGAAATAACAAATTAAATCTCATAAAAGTGAATACCCAATAAGATATAACACAATAAAACCTGAAAATATTTTAAAACAACGCAACCATGAATCCATGCCAATATTTTGAAACCATGCTTGTAAAAATATAATATTCGGAAATTTCTAACATGGAATATTTTTGAAGCTTCATCTTTGAAGGTCTTGTACACTGTGTAAGAACTCTTTTATACAGTTTAGAAAAATCTATTCCTCAATCTGGATAAAGTACAACAAAATTAAATAGAATCTGGAAAGAGCGTAACCTGCCAATAATCCAATGGATGAATGATTTCAGTCAGAATTAGCCACTGAACGCCATAACCCACCATTCCTAAACTCATTCCAATGCCAAGAACAACCCACTTTGGCAGAAATGTGCATGCCAGTCCAGAAACCCAGCCCATGATCTTTCCAAGGTCCGAGGCCACCGTCAAACTATTCAGTTGGAGTTGATTAATCCCCATAATTTTCTTCAAGTCAGAAGAGTAATCGGAAAAATGGGAGTTGGTGCCATTGATAGATTGGAGCCATATCGCCGCTACAAAACAAGTCGAGCGTTTGATGGCCAATAACTTGGAGAGAGGCATATTGATGCTCTCCTCCATGGCACAACTAAAACCACATAATTGAATATCAATACCTGCATTGCATTATGCTAACAATGGTCATTTTTATAGGCAAGACCTTTGCTGATTGGCAATTACAGGAGCAACATAGCCGTAAAGTCTCCAGTGGGCTCCAATGTAGTTAGGGCACTGACCTCAAACACCGCAAATTATGAATACATCTATCGGAGTGGATCACTGGTTTCAAGAAAATGGAGATTAAATACGTGTTACAACAATGGAAACTCTTTTCTTGTGGGTAAATTCATTCTAAAAATCAAATCAGATAGTTCATATAGAGTGATTGATGGGAGAAAAAGGTGAGGAACATATGACCTCAGATCAGCAGATAAATGAAACCATGAAAAACTTTGCGAAAAGGAAGACTACAGTGAAAACGAGCAAATTGGCATGCAAGCATATGGACTAGGAGGTCCAATTCATCTAGAATTTTGTAAAGCCATGCATGTACAATGAACTCAACAATCTCGAATAAGAATCATTCAAATGAAGAATGACAGTTGTAAGGATAAATCCTTTTATATATATATATATATATATATTCAATGAAATGGCAATCAATCTCTGGAACAAATTATGAAACGCATGAATACATAAAAAAAAACACAGGGATTTTCATTATATGAATCCCTCAAATTTTCACGCTTTCTCCTTACCAATCTCTGATATAAACATCGATATACAATTTTGAATTGGCCACAAATTGAAGCAGACTCAGATTACAGGTCTTTGAATTCAAAGATTTCTCAGTGTCTGTGTGCAGAAACAATAACAACAACAGACTGCATAATGTAATAGTAGAAGCTTCCTCACATATCCAACATCAAAATCGGCTGCCACCCTAAAACAAAATTGCCTTCAGACAACTTGCCTTCCCTGATCAGTATTGCGAAGAAAAATATTTATCAATACATATAATTGATCCGATGATCGAGATTTTGTAAAATCAATGCCTGTAGAACTCGTCAAGGAAGAAGCGCCAGTCCTTTCATGGCGTTGTGATAAGAGGCGTTGTCGAAGGTGGGCTGCATGCAGAGCTTGGTGGAAGTTCCAACACGTAGACCGCCACATTGCCACTCAACAAACGACCATGACATTGTCACTCAAACAATGGCCACGACAACCAGGGTGTCAGGGAAATTGAAAATAGTATAAATATCACATTGAAAAACAAACATTTATTGTTTAGAAGTAATGCTATACTTTATTTCCAGCATTACTCAGTTGGGGAAAAATTATGAGGCAAACCTATGCTTTAAACTAAAATTGAGGTGCAAAATTTGGGTGGCTCTGCAATAACAAGGTCATTTGAACCACCAATCAAACATCAGAAAAATGCTTTAAACTAATAATTGCCAAAGATGTTTTTGTTAAAACTTTGGTTAAACTGTTAATTTTTAAATAAGTGAAAGGAAACTAATACTGGGTCAATGCATATCGATTGCTATATACCTATGCCTTTCGGCAGGTATAATAATACCCAAATTAATTGGTTAGTCTTTTTATAAGAAACTCATAATATAAGAAAGCCATAAATAGTTAAGATTCTCTATGAATAACTATATATCAAGTAGAAGGTTATATATTGTTTTGTCAAGAGTATCCTTCTTGAAAATTATCTTTTTGAAATGGCAAGTGAACATAACTTTCTATTCTAATCTCTCTTCTATTGTATTGTTGGATTTTACACTACATCTCAATCATGTGATTTCTCTAAAATTTTAAATTAAATACATTACATATAACACCCAAAATAAACCACGGTAAAGAAAGGCAGAGAAGATCAAAGTTGACACCATAAATTATAGAAAATTATATTACAGAAATAAACTGAACAAAATCCCACCTGAACTTCAATTCAGAGTGCTGTGCCGGAGGAGAGAGGGCAATGGAGCTTCCACTACTCCGTCGACCTTTGAAAATTTCGGACCCAAATTGCTTTATCCCACCTGCACAATGCAAATCACTCTCCCGGCTTTCAAATCCTAGCTCATGCGTCAATTGGAGCATGTTAATTTGGGCTAGCCGTCTCTTTGTTGTAATGATTGAGGTTGGGAGCGGTACTGCCGCGTGCTTGACATGTGGTTTCATTTGAATGATTGTACTTGGCATGCGGTAAATTGCTACGTAATATGTGGTTTCATTTGAATGATTTTACTTGGCATGAGGTAAATTGGTTTGAAATGTACTTGGCGTGAGGTAAATTGCTACGTAATATGTGGTTTCATTTGAATGATTTTACTGAGGTAAATTGGTTTGAAATGGGAATGAGACATCAACTCTTAAGGTACCAAATTTTCTTTTTTGAATGAGGTAAATTGCTATGTAAAGAGTGGTTTGAAATGTGAATGAGACATCAACTCTTAAAGTCTTAAATTTTCTTTTATTTTATGTGGTTTCATTTGAATGATTGTAGTTGGCATTAGGTAAATTGCTACGTAAGGAATGGTTTGAAATGTGAATGAGACATTAACTCTTAAAATCCCAATTTTTTTTTTCTCTTTCATTTGAATGAGGTAAATTGCTATGTAAGGAATGGTTTGAAATGGGAATGACACATTAACTCTTAAAGTCTCAATTTTTTTTTATTTGAATGATTGTACTTGCTGCGTGCTTGACATGTGGTTTTATTTGAATGATTGTACTTGGATTGTACACGAGGAATTTTCTTTCATTTGAATGGTTGTACTGGCTGCATGCTTGACATGTGGTTTCATTTGAATGATTGTACTTGGATTGTACATGAGGTGAATGGTTAAAGTGCCAAATTTTCTTTCCTTTAAATGATTGTACTTGGCATGATGTGAATTGCTATGTAAGGAATGGTTTGAAATTGGAATGAGCCATTAATTCTTAAAATCCTAAAATAGCATGAGGTGAATTGTTAAGTGTCTTTTTTTTTTCATTTGAATGATTATACTTGGCATGAGATGAATTGCCATGTAAGTTTAAAATTGGAATGAGCCATTAACTTTTTCAAGTCCTAAATTTACTTTCATTTGAATGATTGTACAATTGTACTTAGCATGAGGTGAATTCCCATGTAAGGAATGGTTTGAAATTGGAATGAGTCATTAATTTTTAAAGTTTCAATTTTTTTTTTTTTTTATCTTTTATAATCAATTATAATCAATTGCTATCCAAAATTTTCTTTATAGCTTTATTAGCTAAAATGTTTGCTTCCTTGTTTTGATTTTGTCGGACTTGAAAAAATTTGATGTTTTTGAAGCGGGTCACTACCTGCTTTAAGTTTATTCTCAGGGTCGAATGCAACTTGAAGTTGCTTAAGCTTTGATCTTTGGTTAGTGCTTGGATGACAATCTCCAATCACGGTTATAGATTGGATTTGTTGAGCTAGCTAATTTCAGACCTTGAAGAATGTCTGCCTCCTTGTTTTGATTTTGTAAGATTTGCAAAAACTTGATGTTTTTGAAGCGGGCCACTTCCTGCTTTACTCTCGAGAGGATCGAATGCAACTTGAAGTTGCTTGAGTTTCGATCTTTGGTCAGTGCTTGGATGACAATTGAAGAATCTCCAATCACGATTATAGATTGAATTTGTCGATCTATAGCTAATTTCAGACCTTGAAGGAGAAAATAAGCCTCTACCTAATTGTTTGCGTTCTATAGCTAATTTCAGACCTTGAAGGAGAAAATAAGCCTCTACCTAATTGTTTGCGTTGATTCCAAAAATCCAGAAATATCACTGTTCCATTTTTTCTAACCCCACACCTGCCACCCCTAATAACACATTATATATTAATAATAATAATAAAATAACACATTATATATTAATAATAATAACAATAACAATTAATTATAATTAATCACCCTACAATTATAACCATTGGGCATCAAAATTTATATATATATATATATAAAACACATTTAAGCATATTTTGTCTTTTAAAGACCCAGTTATTAACTTTAATTTTCTTCTATGGAGTAGTAGTCATTTCAGAGTCGTACATATGTTAATTATTAGATAGTTTTTTTTTCACCCTCATTTTGCTAACTTTAATTTTCTTATATGGAGTAGTAGTCATTTCAGAGTCGTACATATATTAATTATTATATAACAGGGACGTTTGAACAGTCATTTCAGAGTTGTACAGATATATTGATTATTATAGGACAGGGATGTTTTCTATCTAGATTCTTTTTCTATTCATCCTCACTTTTCTAACTTCTAATATGTAGGGATTTTAGTTTAAATTATTTTATTATTCACAATAAAATGTTCACTGTTTTGTTCCTCGAAATAAATTATTCTTTGGCTCATCCATTTATCAAACTTTTTCTCTCATCACTGCCATTTTTCTCTGCCCTCTGCTTGGGAATTCTACCCTGCTGGAAAACGCTGAAAGACTCAACTAAAATAATAGACGAGTGCTATGAGCATTGGAATGCATAAGCTAAGCAGTGCACACTGTAAACTAATTATTTTACTTGTTATCAGGTTTTTGCTGTAATCTTAGCTTTGGTGGTTAAAGCAGCAAACAGAGGTCCTGAAGAGTATGACAGTGATGATGAATATATTGCTACAAGGTCTGGCAGCGTGCGTCAGCCTCTAATCAATCGTCAGGGAGCTCAAGTTGCCGCTGTGTCAACTCCTGGTTCTGAGCAACGGACTTCTCGTAATGATGCTTGGAGCACTCGAATGAGAGAGAAGGTATGAAATAATGAAAGCATATAATCCATTCTGTAGACTAGAAATTTCTGGAATAAGTTATTGCGTATAAGCAACATCATGGATTCCACTAATGGTGTTTGTTCTCTTCCTTTTCAAAAATTTTGTTCAAGCAGTATGGTCTGGACACATCAGAGTTTACGTACAATCCAACAGATGCTAATAGGTATGCACAACCTGCTCCACCGCCTCCTGAGGAGAAGAGTCGGTGCACTATTATGTAAGCAGTAAAGAAAGCTTCCTTTTTGAGAAGGTTTCATTGTAATTTCTGAAGAAAATGTGAATGTATGGAGCAGTATATCTGCAATGGCTGAATTTTAGTGGATTGAATTGAGATTTGATGTCTTATTTAATGTTTTCTAGAATTGGTACATAGGCCAAATGTGCTTAGTGTTTGAGCACTAGACACAGAAGATCATTATAATTATGTTAGTCCTAGGCCTGTATGAATGTCCCTGACTATCTGAATCTGATTAATCTAAAACTGAGTTTCCATTTACATATGACATTCTCAATTGGCTTGTATGCATATTGCTTTCAAATAGCGCAGTCAAGTAATCCTGCAGAACTACATTTATTGCCATTGCAGGCACTAATACTCTGATTAAAATGGCATATATAATAGAAGAGAAACTTAAGCACACCAGCTTATTCAATTAGTATTTTTACCAAATTTTCATATATATATATATATGAAAATTTGGTGTAGAAATTTAAGAGATGTTTCTTTATATAAATAAAGAACATTTTTTTTTAAATCTGTCTGATAGTATAGTGAGCTTTACTTGAGGAGTTCAAACTGAACATCTGTTAGCATAAAATTAACTAAATATTTAGCAGCATTGATAATAACAAATTTAACTAACCTTTTAGATTATGTTGGAATGTATATATTTTGTATTCTATAATTTGTCAAAATTCAATATAATTATTTATTTATTTTAGTATTTTTTTTCTAATAAAAAAATAAAGTAATTTTATTAGAGATAAACAAAATTACATAAGAATAATACCACAAAGTGTATTTCCATCAACCCTGTTGAGTCAAAAACTGACGTGACCAAGAGGTCTAGTTCCGGAGCAAAACTGGCTGATAATGATATCAGAAATGAGCCAAAGTCTACACAATTTTTGCAGCGATTACATACCAGAGGATTACATGGCACCCTTTCAGCAACATAATCCAGAAAATATCAGCACTGCTGTTCAGCAATAAAGAAACTTTACAAACCAGCATTTGCTTCTCTGTTCAGCAATAAAGAAACTTTACAAACCAGCATTTGCTTCTTGAAGCATTCCAAAAAATTTACGGGTTGTCAGTGATCACTATAAAAGAGTCTTTTCAGAAATTTATCTCAAAGACAGACAGAATCCTAAGCCAGGAGTCATGAAAATAGGTAGAAATTTGTCCTTGATGGGACTCTTTGATCTCCCAAGTGCTTTCTTGTACTTTGAAACCATCCTTGGATACCCTATCAGCTTCCTTTTTATTTTCCCTCTAGACATGAGAAAAAGTGATATGGGTAAAGGAAGATTGCAGATGTTTGATGTCTCGAAAGAGGGGCTGTAACAAGAAATTTCTCACTTGGGCATCTTCATTCACCCATTAGATCACAAAGAGGGAGTCCCCTCGGACTTGAAGATGAGTGATTCCTTTTTCAATAGCAAATGGTAAGACCAATTTCAGAGCTGTAAGCTCACTTTGGTTGTTTGGCAACTAGCTAGTGTTGGCTTTGAAGAGAGGAAATTACTCCTTTGCTCCTCCTCTTGGTGGGGCTCCTTGGGATGCTCCATCAAAAAACACCCAAGGGGTTTGAGTGTCAATAATCATGTCTGAATTCCGAGCACATTGAGGGACAGATGATAATTGAGAAAATGCGCTTATGATATTTTGACGACTTTGGGATGCACATTTGAAAGGAAGAGTGTTTTTGTTTTCAAATGTTTTTGCGTTTCTTGCAATCCAGGTTCCCCATGTTACGGTGAGGGGCACAGCTTTGAATGCTTTGGTTTCTTTGTCCTTATGCCAGTTCCTTAAGGCAACTTCAATTGAGTCTCCTTGTCATTTTGATTTCAACCCTCTAAGTTCTTTGATTTCGATCCAGACCTGCTTAGTGAAGGGGCAGTGGAGGATGAGATGTACGTTTGTTTCCAGATCTAATTCACATAAGCTACATCTTCCATGGCCTTCATAGCTTCTTTTTTGAAATAAATCCCAAGTTAAGGCTCTATTATTGAGCAGAAGCCACAAATAATTTAGCTTTGGCAGGGCATTTGTATTTCCAAAGTTCTTTTGAAAGCATTCAATGGCCAAAGAGTTGTAACCAAGTGTAGGTTCGTAGCCACCCGAGAGATTTGCCGACCAGAGGAGATCATCTTCTTCTTCATTGATGAAAACACTGGATTTCCTAAGACACTCTGTGTAAGAGGTCCAGGTCGCTGCAAATTCCTCATTGAGGTTCAGGTCTCTCTAGGTAAGCTATTGCTGTTGTTTGGGGTTCAATGCTTGCCCTATTGTGATTTGACGCTGGGTATAAAAAAAACCTTTGATTTGAGATCAAGGATGAGAGGGATGGGCAGTCTATGCTAATCTTTGCTTCCAACCCAAGGGTCGAGGCCAAGCTAGACCTTCTCTCCTTTCCCAACCCTCCAAATTAACCAGTTTCCAATTTAGAGGGAAGGCCGCGATGGTGACTTTCCAGATGATGGAGGAGGACTAGACTTTTTTGTTTGGGGATTGAATCCACTTTTTTGTTTGGGGATTGAATCCAGTCTTCAATAGAAAGAGGTCCAAGGCACTTGTCCTTTACGACTTGTGCTCAATATCCCTTTTCTTGAATAAACCTCCAAATTTCTTGGCTGCTAGGGCTTTGGAGAAGAGAAACAGATTTTTAAGACCCTAGCCACCTTGACTTTTAAGGATGGCCAGGTTTCTCCAAGAGACCAGTGCCATTCCCTTCTTCTCCTGGTTTCCTGTCCATATAAATCGGTAACAGAGCTGGCAAATTTTGTTCAGGATC
>WSFP011419608.1:0-23181 GCA_009831015.1 Picea engelmannii
TAGAAGTATGTTGTTGCGGTGGATATGTTCCACTGTTTGTGACTATGTGTCACAAATTAAGTAGTTGTGTACTACTATGGATAGACACAGTCGTGTTCTATCAGTTGACATTGTATTAGTTGTCATGGATATTATCCAGTTGGATAATAATGACAGTGCTCATGATTTAATTAGCCTGTGTGGCTATGTTGATCGCATTCAATGGAAGTTCATTCAGACCCCATGGTATTATTCCTTGTTTCCCATTCCAGTTAGGTGGAAAGACCACAAAGGTCGAGGTCAAGGAGGTTGATGCGCCTCTCAACTACAACCTTTTACCAGGTCGTAATTGGACTTACGCTATGACAGTTGGTGTGTCATCGGTTTTCCATGTTTTATGCTTTCCTCATGAAGGGAAGATAGTGGCAATCGACTAGTTGTCCTTTGTGCATCCTAGTTCTACTGCATCTGCGAGACCCTTGGTCCCCATTATTGATAATTATCAACATGAAATTGATAATGTTGGTGTCGATATGTACTCCCCCTTGATGTGAACTTTCAATTTCTCGGAACCAATTGAACACATCAATGCCATCTTCGGTGAGTCATCATCGTCACTACAATATGTTCCTTTCCATACGTCATATATTAATGACCCATTGACCCTACCTTCTTCGGATGTTTCATATGAAGGTCATTCACAAATCTGGATGGAAATGCCACTGTCCACAGTAGATATTGTGTATCAAGCTATACTAGAAGCTACTTTAGACCCGGATCATCCCTCCTCATGGACGGACAAGGTGGATCTCGTCTTACAGCCCATATGGGTTGTCCAAACATATTGTTCGCATGAATTCCTCGATGATACTTTACCCTCGGATGAAGCCATCATATAGGTCATGTTTGATCCAGATAGGCCTTGGGACGACCTTCATCATAGATATTATTTTCTTCTAGGCTTGATTGGATTGAACATGATGAGTGTAGGTTCACCTTGAGTGAGATTGTAGGTCACTCTGTGGTTCCATTAGATACGCATGGTGTATATGTCGAAGGAAACATGGAGAATAATTCTCCCACCATCACTATCTACAGCTCTCGAACCCCTAGTAAAATTGAAAATGTATATATCGGTGCAGATTGTTCACCTGAAGAAATTCAAAACTACACTAATCTCTTCAAAGAATTCTTGGATGTATTTTCTTGGTAATATGAAGAGATGCCAGGGATCGACCACAGTATTTTCGAACATGAAATTAAAACTTATCTGAATGATAAAAATGTTTGACAAATACGTAGAGTTGTAAATCCTAGGAAGGGCCCTGCTATTAAGGTAGAAGTGGAGAAGTTGCTCAACATTGGCTTCATATACCCGGTTCCCTTGACCGAATGGGTGTCCAACCTTGTTCCCTTTGATAATAAGAAAGGAACCATTCATGTATGTATGGATTTTAGGGACCTGAACAAATCTTGTCCTAAAGATAATTTCCCAACTCCTTTCATTGATCAGATTATTGATGAGTGTGCAGGAAGTGAAGTATTATCTTTTATGGATGGATTTTCAAGTTATAATCAAATTCAAATTAAACTCGATGATCAACAAAAGATGATGTTAATTTGTCCTTAGGGTACTTTTGCATACCAAAAAGTGCCTTTCGATCTTAAAAACGCCAGATCAACCTTCCAACGCACTAGAACCTTTGTGTTTCACAATCTTAACCACATTATTGAAGCCTATTTAGATGATCTCGCTGCTCACTCTCTAAAGAGGGTTGATCATTTGACTCACCTTTGTATTGTATTTGAGAGATGTCACTATTATCGCATTTGATTGAACCCTCACAAATGAATCTTTTTCGTTAGGTATGACCACCTCTTGGGGTTCATAGTTTCTGAGCATGGGATCATGGTGTATCGTATGAAGGTTGAGGAAATACTTCGATTGCCTCCCTTGTGTAATAATTGACAACTTCAGGGTTTACAAGGGAAATATAACTTCATGCTTAGTTTTGTATCGAACTATGCTAGTATAACTAAGGGTTTCATGCATCTTTTGAAGAAGGACACTTCGCTCATATGGATGAGAGAGCCCAGGAATCCTTCGATGCTCTTAAGAAACCCCTCGTATCGACACCTCTACTAAAGCCTTCAAACTACGATAGATATTTATTTCTTTATATTGTTGCATCAAACGGGACGATTGGTATGGTTCTAGTTTAGTAATATGATGAGCTCCATGAGCACGTTATCTGTTACCTTATCCTAAATCTAATTGGTCCTGGACTTAATTATTCTCATGTAGAGAATCTAGCCTTACCAGTTGTGTATGTGGTTCAACAATTACACCATTATATCTTACTCTGCAAGACTACCGTAGTTGTGAATATCAATACATTTCAATGCGTCCTTACACTGCGTATCATAGGGGGGGAGTACAATAAATGAATTGTGATTCTACAGGAATTTGATCTTGATTTTTCTTCTACAAAATCCAAGAAGTCACTAGTTCTTGCAGAACTGATGCCAGACTTCCCTAGGAAGGATGAGGAAATTTTTCATGATGATTCATTCGCAGATGAACACATGTTCCTTATCTCATCTTCGGACCCCTGGTACAGATATATTTTAATCTATATTAAAACCCTGAAGCATCCCCAACATCTTTTGAGAGATGACCGATGGCGTATATGCCATCAGGCCAAAAATTACCTCATTATCAGCAACACATTATATCGTCTAGGGGTGGATAATATGTTTTGTCGTTGTTTGAATCATGAGGAGATTCTTAATGACTGCCACAATGGGGTGTGTGTTGGTCTCTTATTTAATCTTGCAAAAAGCCAAAATATATTGAGCTGGTTATTTTTGGTCGTTGATTTTTAAAGATTGCATTGAAGCGGTCAAGAAGTGTCACCCTTGCCAGGTGTTCGCTCGTAAGATGCACTCACACCTTGCCCCTCTACACCCATTCATTACCATTGGTCCCTTCACTAAGTGGGGGGTGGATTTCTTGTGGGAATGTGTAAATTGTGTCCCTCCCTCCCACCTTCATGAGTTAGATTTTATGATTGGAAATGGTATAGTGTCTGCTTTAACTCATGTTCCTTTTGTGCTCAACTTATCCTTGTTTTGGTTTATGTTGAAGCACAGGGGTAGATATTTTGATACAATGCTGGGATGGTTTTACTGATTGTATGATTATACGTAGCATTTCTACTAACATAGATTAGGGTAGATAAGTTAGGGCATATGCATCTTTCATTTCATTTGTATATATGTTGCATCATGAATTCATGATAATATAACCCACGTCTTCTTGCATATACATGTTTCATTTTCACATAATGAATACATGTTAGGAAATTGCATTTAATCACTGAATATTTTTTCTTTACCATTCCGTAGCTAAGGAAAATTTTCTTTCAAGCATGGTTTTGGATTTATCACTGACAGCTGGTGGATCACATCCAATGAAATATACTTCTAAAATGATTTGTTGGTTGAAGTGGGCACAAGATTGCAGGTCTTGGATGACCATAGATGTTGAGGATCTCATGCACTCTATGGTGAACACATGTCCCTATGTTGGAGCTAGATGTTACCCCTCCATGCCTAGGGGTAACTAGAGGAGGTCTTGTCTCGAGGATTGAAATGGAGAACATGATCTACACCATGATGATGATGATGATCAACATGTCCATAGATGGCAGCCCAACAACTCCCCTCATTTTCCTCCCATCATAGATCAACCAAGGCTCATCACATTCAAGCAACCCAGAGTATGGGAGATGGTAAGTTATTCTCACCATGAGGCATGTTAGTCCTTTCATGTAAAGTGTTGTGATTAATTTGTCGGGCATGTGGATGAAGATATTTGGTTGAAGTCATATAATGGATCATTGGTTTGGGAAATGGTGTTAGTTGCCTTGTTTCACCTTGGTGGTCATCTTATGTTCCCTAGTATCGTATTTTCACTACCCAGGGAGAAGGGGTAATACTTGTTGATGTTTTGGTAGCCGTGGGAGGAACTTTCCTCTAGAATACCTTTCTTAGATGAAGAGAAGATTTTGAAAGTCTAGGAAGACCATTAAACAACAAGAATGATACTCAGAAGAGAAGTCAACCCACACAGAAAAGAATAAATTAAAAAATAAGATTCCCAGAGAAGAAGTTGGCCTGGGTAGTTGACTTGAAGACTATAAATAAGGAGGATGTCTATCTCATTTAGTCACACTCACAACACACTCTCCCACTGAGGAGAAGGTGCACACATCTGAGGAAGAGGAGACATAGAGCTGGAGTCTTTGGTTATTCTTGGTGGCTACTTTATCTTGTGCACTATATCTCTAAGGAGGTGCACTCTTCTTTTATTGTGTTGTTGCTGCAACTGTGAGCACTAGAGGTGCTCTAGCTTAGTGCTATGGTTTATATCTTGTCTATGGCTCTTGAGAGCTGGTGAATGGTTGGACTTTGTGAACATAATCTATCTAAGAAATGTTGTGGGGTTTTCCCCCCATTTGGGGTTTTCCCAGGATAAATCTCTTGTGTCATTTTTGTCTCTTGTTTATGATGCTATTGCTCAGTACATGATATATATATATGTTAATGGTAATGAAGTAAAAAGAACATTGGTAACTCTAATGCTCTGTAAATAAGAAAAATCTAACAATACTATGGGGCCTTCTCAAGGGTAACGTTCTACTCCCGATCATACATGACACTTTTGATCCTGGATCCTCTCATATTTTACTAAACTTTGGCTATGGTCCATTATGTCATGAGAAGAGGGGTTGAAGGCCCAGAGGTTGTTCCACAACTGCTATAAAAGAAAAAGAAAATGATGCTTGAAAAGAAAGATAACATAGCAAAGAAGGACCACCAAAATCCGATCTAACTTGAGCTCTACTCATTAAGTGCTCACTCCGGTCCAAAAAAGTAATGCTAAAGCTTGGAAACTTATAAAAGGGGACCCACAAATTTGCAAATTATAAATGAAAACATGGACTAGAAAAAGGAAAAAAAGGGTTTGGAAAAAATGGCACGCAAATATTGGGTAACTCAAGAGTAAGCGCACCCTCCACAAAGGCCCTCATAGAGATGGATTAACACCATAATCCATGAAGGAATCCCTGAACCATATCACTTTCATACTTACTCTTGGTGGGTTTTGACTTTCCATTGTCACTCTTGGGACGTATCCCTCTACCTGGGTTATTTTGTTTCATGTCTAGGTGGCACACCTAATAGGGTTGGATGAAGACCCTCCCATACTTAAACTTGGTAACTTGCATGGGATCCTAGCTGGTGTGATGCTTGAAGGGGATACTGGGGTAAATGATCTAACATGGCTTATATCTTAAGTTGCAACTTTATTTGCATGTCTTAAGGACTAATGTTTCTTATGAACTTTGGCTAACCATAATGTATACAATGGATTGTTTTGAATGCCCCTGACATGGTTCTTGAGGGACATCCTGGGATTGTATCTAGGACATTGTGCCTTTATTGCAAGACTTTGGCACATGTGATGGAGAGCAGTGGATCACCCATTGACTCACCACCCTCAAAAAATGACTCTCATATTCTCAGAACCTTGGATGATGGACAAATGGGCTTGGTTTGAGTAGTTCTGGTCATTATGCCACACATATGGGTTGGAATCCCCATAGGCTAGGGAGGTTACCCCAGGGTTTTTGTGCACAGAGGATGGAGGACATTGCAATAGTATGTATCTTGACATCACTTGGAGACATGATTTCACCCCTCTTAACCTTGGGCATGGCCTTTGGAGGCCCTTGACATCACCTTCTGGCCCTTAACGTCATGTTCTTGGCTAAGGTTTGATGGATGGATGGGTACCAGAGATGATTGGCATGGATTTGGGTGAGGAGACACCTCAATTCACACTCTTTCACCCCCGGAGGATGCTACTTGGCCTTTAGAGGCCCAACCTTTTCCTTTGGAGGCATGACGTCACCTTCTCCTAGCATGTCGCCACTCTTCTAACACATGATGTCACCCTTTTGAGGATTTTATTATGTATTTTTGTATTTTGGAATATTGTTAGAGGAAAATTAAGGGGTCGATCCCACTTACTTTATATTGTTGACAAATTATGTGGAAAAATTGTATTTGGGTGGCCCCATATAAAAAGGCCACTCTCACATTTTATTTTAGGATCATAACTTCTCACCTTTGTGAGAGATACTTTTGAAATATTTTCCCTCTAAGGGTCACTAGCTCTCTTGAACTCATGCACTATGCTTGGAAGGTCAATTGTGGATGCTCTTTGCTGATTTTGGATGGAATTTTCTGCAATTAGGGTTTTATCGCATGGTTTCTTAGCTAAATTAAGTGAATTTTCTGCAATTTATTCTTATGGTATTAATGTTTCATGGTAAATTTTATATTTTATGCTAAATGTATTGCTTAGTGAAACCCTAAGAGAGGAACATAAGTGCTTCTTCCTCTGACAAGGTGATTTTTTTCCAAAATTTGTGAAAGAATCCTTACTAGAGTTAGAGTCCTAAAGTCCTAAAGTGCTAGCACTTTAGGATTTTAGCCCTAGACTTTTGATTTTAACTTAGTTGAAGCTATAAGAAGGGAGAAACAATTTTTAGGGACCAAATGTGCTTGGACCTGTTGGCAGCCAAATCACATTTCTTATAAGCTGCCTACACCAACGATTTGCAAACAACAATTTTTCATCGCAATTTTCAAATGAACGCCACGTTTATTCTTTGCACACTTATTTTCGTTTTGTTTTCATGACTGTAAGAGTGAAAACATTGGTCTTTCGAAGTCACATTAGAATCACTATTTGAACTATCATTATCTTTCTTGTCAGTATGCCTATTACACTTGCATTTTACTTATCGTTATGCAGCTGAAAAAACTTTTGAACTATACTCATTGGACATTTTTGTATTGATTGTGTAACTTGGTTTCATTGAGTTTGTAATGCATTGGCATTTGGACTTGCATTTTATTCGAACTACTTGACCATTGGTTTCATGAAAATACACAGGGGTTGTGATTAAATCCTTCATATGTATCTTTTTATATAATCCCTATGTTTGTGTTTTCATAATTATTGGTATGTTGGTTATACAAAGACCCATCGACACATTGGTTAAACTAGTAATATGAGTTGATACATTGGCGCATGGTTAAAACATTTGGTTTTGGTTTCAAATTGAATAATTGATGGTTTAAAACTTTGGCACAACGTTGATAGCGCGTTGGTTTATACACTTGCCATTTGATTCATTGGTCGGCCAAGTGACATGACTGTTGAGTTATGCTATAATGGGTAGAATAGCTACAAGCCGGTAGTCATGCTTTGGCAATAACTATTTTTCATGGTAGAGATAAACTCCACCACCTTCGCACGATGGCATTTATGCCTATCCCTTATTCACTGTTTACCTCTGTTAGCTCGCATCGCCCTGCATGCATTTTATTTCTGTGTGTGCTATGACCCAAATCCTGGACTTACCGTGTGCTCGGCTCCATGGCACCAGTCGTGCGAATCGAGCCAAACGACAACCAAGCCTTGTTAATGTTTGACAATGCCTGGAAAGACTCGGAGGCTAACGGTTGGCTCACCTTCGTCCAGAGATTTGAGGGTTTTAAACTATTTGTGGCACAACAGTTTGCTTTAACTTTCGATGGATGTAGAGCCAAGGTGGGTGATATCCAGTTGGAAATCGATGAGGGATTTATCAGTTCTTCTATAGGGTTACCTGCCACAGGCCAGCGTTGGTTCAAAAATTCGAAAGTAGAAGAGGTTCCATGGCTGTTGTTGTTTCTCTCACACAAAGTCACCTCTTGTGACAGAGGTATGCCCATATCTATGCTCAAACCATGATGGCACAACCTTTTGATGCTAGTCAAGTATTTCGTGACCTGTGAAGGTCGATACAGACTCATTTTTCTCTACCACCTATGATTGCTAATGAATTTTATAGGGTATCCGTTGAACATGCCTTTCTACTTTCAGCGCAGCTTATATAAAATGTCGAAAAGGTTTAAAAAGGAGAAGGCTGATAGTAGCCTGTTCCACCATGGGCATATTAAACTTATCGTTGTTTATCACTTGAGTTTACATGGTGATAGCTGGAGGGCTTTCGTCGCTTGAAATGGTTTTGAGGACACAAACCCTATACAGGTTGACAGTCTGTGGTGAGTGAAATCAAGGCTGGGCCACCCGTGCCCTTCCATATCCTATTGCCCATTCCTAAACCCTCGGCCGACCCTGTTGCTGACTTACCTGACGCTATGACTGAGAAGGTCGAGACTATTAAAAAGCCTGTAAGCAAAAAGCCCAAGGCAAACCCTACTTCTAATGCCAAGGGTAAAAAGAACGCTAGGCTTATTTCAAGGATGGATAGAAACAAACCTAAACCCTCTGCTGAGTCAAAGCCTATAATCCTTAGTGAGGATTCAAAATCTAACATAGAACATTTTCTAGCCGATGAGTATCCTTACTCACAGGGTTTATGCCCCGAGCCACCTTATGATTTTGTGACAAATCTTCCTCCTTGCTTAAGGAATAACCCTAGCTACCCTGGTTTTAAATTGCCCAGCGAAATCCTCAGCGATGTGTCCAAACCCTCACCTGCTCTTTCAAAACCCACACAGCCGTCATGTGACCAATGTGAGTTATGGTTGGAACGATACTACATTGACGTTCCTCTACTTCAATCGAAAATTCAATCACTGGAAAGTCAAATTGCAGCATTAACCAGCCAAAGAGACCAGCTCCAAGCAAGTGATAAAAAGAAGAAGACAACTGGCTCCATCCTTTTCAAGAATGTTGAATCGGCCACAGCCGTTATCAACTCCAAATTGTCGTGATCCAGCCATACAGGTATGAATTTTGATATCTTTTGAGTTTTGTGAATAATCAAGGTTAATATAATGATTTGAATTCTGTGTTCAAATATCTCTGCTTCTCATTCAAATGCCTCTATCATTCGGTGTTCATCCTGTACATTCTTTCGCTTTGCTAAAAATAAATGGACTTTCGTTTTGATGCATGATTTGATCATTCCTAGTTTAGTCACTGGTAGATTTGTATCAGATTTGATTGGTTTTCGATTGGATTTGATTTGATTGAGTTGGCGAAATTCATGGTTTGTTTTTAATTGGATTTGTTTTGTATCTACTCAGGGCAAGAAATTTCCATGCTAGATTTGAAATACGATCACATTTTGATTTGATTTGTATGCTATGATCGATGGATGATTTTATGAGTCTGGTTGTTACATATGCTGTATTTTTCAATGCTGGAATACAATTCTGATCGTTTCCAATTTGGGAAGAACGACTTTGTTTTTACGGAAACAATGCTCTCATTTAAGCCTGTGCAAATAATATTCATGCCCGAATCATGGAGCAAGTTCGATTCACGATGATTATGTTAAACTCCTCGCTGCTTGATTCATGTGAATGGATTGCTGTGTATTTTTTGTTGGTTTGATCACTTTCATGAGTTAGATTCACATCGTGAAAGCTGCTCTGTTTGTTTTTAATTTGCAAACAAATTGATCAATATTTGTTAACTCTATCAAATCCGGCTATAATGCGTTTCAAACAAATAATTTTGATCAAGGGAAATCGATCTTGTCTGCCCAGTTTACTAAAAACAAACGATCATATAATTCTTATGAACCTTGTTACCAACTGAATGATTTCATTTCGATTTCGTTTATGGACAGTTACGTGCTAGTGTTGGTTTAATTTTCTCATGGAATGAAACGTTTGTTATATCAATACAGTTATAACAATTTGAAAATGATCCTGTTTAGATTTGATTGTGTTACCTTTTGATGAGACAGAATAACAATTGCATGAAATTTGCTTTAATTGTATCCATTGCATTGGATATGAAACAATTTCCTTGTTGTTTGATCATGATCCTGTTAACCCGACTTTGTCGTAACAAAAGAAACAGAGCACGCATATCTCTATGATCAGATGATTGATTTTGATCCTGTTTAATTTCGAATGGTATAACCATTTCAATTTCAATGATTCGTTTTCAAATGGTTATTGGATGATAATTGAATTTAATTCTTTTAAAAGATTTTTAATCAATTTTGATGCTGATTCTGTGTCTTATTTAGACCAGCTACAAAATCGCAAGATTCTGTAGCTAGTCTATAGGATCAAATTTTTATCATTTTGTTAATAAAGAATCCTTCTAACTTGCTCATTTTTGGCCCTTTTCAGGTAAATTCGAATTGAATGGGACATGTTGGACAGTATTTTAGTTTTACTTTAGATTCCTAGTTTAGTTAAACTTGGGATATCTTCCCAGATTTTATGTAAACAGTTTGACAACTTGCACAGGGAGGTTTTACCCTGTGGAAAAACTTATAAATACTTATTATTTTTTGTAATAAGGATCATCCTCACTCATGGGAGAACCAGAATTATGGATTTCTAATACAAACTGAGACAGGAGTTGATGTTCTTCTACAGCTTTCACTTTCATAATATCAATCTTTTGTTTCATACTTATGCTTATCAATTTGCACTTGATTAGTGACTACTTTAGTTATCATAGTCTTTTGCAGAATGATATGATTGAATTAATGTGATCCATGTTTGATTTCTTTCACTAATTTAAAGAATACAACAATTACTTAGTTCAGCTTATGAATGACAGATTTCTCTTCTTCATCAGTTGAACTATTGAGTATAGATCTTTGCAAATAGGTTTATCAAACTGTGAAGGTTTATAAATTATAAGATTGTTGTTATTTTTATGTCTTGTTTGTCCTGTAATTAAACTTGTAGAGCACTGCAGCGTATCATTTACGAGAAGCTCCTGGATAATTCAGTGCGGGTTTCCTCCCTCTGATCAGCTAAGACAATCGTCATACACAGGACAAATCTGGAGCATTCCTCCAGGTCAGCTTGCAACTTATTTTAATTAAATTGTTAGTACAATATTAGTATTTTAGCTAGATATATTTGTATCTTAGATTAGTGTTTTAGTTTAGTTAGTTTTGTTTTATTTCTTGTTCATAAAATTATAAAATCAACAAAAAATATATCTCTCTATCTTAGGGAAGAACATAAATGAATTTTTTCAGGTTTTATTTAAATCTTTAAATTGTCGATATTGTACATTTTGTGAATAAGTTATGTTTCAATTAGTAGTTAGATAGTTAATTAGTTAGAGTTAGTATAGTAGTAGTTAGTAGATTGTATATATAGAATAGTTAGTTTAGTTTAGTTTGTTTTAATAATTAGTTTTAGTTTAGTTTGTTTAATAGTTACTTTTAGTTAGATTAGTTTATTAGTTTATTTTATTTTGTTTTTTTTTAGTTAGTATAGTTAGTTTAAAATAGTTTTTCTTTTTGTTTTTTTAGGACCTTAGATCAGCTAACGGAGCCGCTAAACCTGTCAGGGTGGTTCATTCCAAACAACTTGGGTTATTAGACAACCCTGGACCGGTTCCACTCTTCCAGTTGACGGACGATCAATTTCGCCCGTCAACAAATGGCGCTAGAAGGAGGGCTTGAATTTAATTAATGGCACGAGGCGGTCGCAAGACCCCTCCACCCCCTAATCGCTCACCTATAGTGAATAGAAGCCATTCAAATGATAATATCCCCCCTCAAACAACAACTACTTCAACCAACGATCCACAGATCACAGTTGAGCCAGCAATCCCTAATCCTACAGGTGGTGACATACAAGAGATTGTCTGTCAGTCTCTTATAAAAACACATAGTGCCTTAGCTCGTCTGAGGCAACCAAACCGTCCGTGGGGTCAACCTTTGGATTTCTCTGATATCAGAGAACAATTAGGTGACACTAACCTCACTGTGAATCCCACAGATCCAATCTTAAATCCTACTGCAGGAGGATCTGGGATACCTCCTTCACCTCCTCGATCATCTCCTTCCTCTTCTGGAGGAGATTCCCCTGATGAAGGTGATTCCCCTTCTCAGCCTTCCACACCCACTGCACCAATGGCAAATCAAAACAACCCTGCTAGACCCTGGCTTGATCAGGATGCCGTAGCTATACCTGGAGCTCAACATCCTCTACCTAAACATCCAGAGAAATGGATTCCCAAGTTTGACCCTGACTCAAAATAGATCGCTGAAGATCACATTAAAAAGATTATGTTAGCCATTAGACTCCATAATGTCGAACATGAAGATGTTGTCTGTAGGTTGTTCCCTTATACCTTCGAGGGAAATGCATCCACATGGTACTTTGCCCAACAACCCCATACCATCGTGTCTTGGGAAAAGTTTGAGTCATGCTTTTCGGAAAAGTTCGAAGACGGTAAACCTCCGGAAGTCCTAGTCATGGATCTTTCTAGCTTAAGAATGAACCCAAAAGAAAAAGTTAAAGAATTTAATCAAAGATTCTTAACACTTAAAAACCGAATCCCTGTGGATTCCATGCCTACCGAGAGTCTTATAATAGCTTATTACACTAAAGCTTTGCATCAAAGTATATCTATTTGGGTTAAACGATCTAAGAAAGCCACGTTGTTAGAGGCATTCGAGGAGGCCAGCCAGATTGAAAAGGACATTCTTAGTCTTAAAGACTCTTCTAGCAACGAAACAGAGACTAGTTCTTCTTCCAAAAACAAGATTGAAATTCTCCCCAGACCCACTCCGAGTAAAACACAACCTGAAAACTCTGATTTAGAAAACTTAACTAAAGTTGTTCAAAAACTATCAAATCAAGTTATAGACTTAAAAAGGTCAACCGAAGAAGCTTCCTCGAGTAAAGGACCCTACAAAACCCCTTTTTGGAAGCCTTTTCCTACCAACCGACCTAATCCAACCACCGAAGGCCTTAATCTAGAAAGTCTTCAATGCGCCCTTCAAACAATTCTAGAAGCCCAAGATAACTTGATGCCCCCTGAGATCCCTCAGGAGGTAGTTGAACAAGAAACAGTTCAAGAAGAAGAGTCTTCTCCAAACATTTTCGGACACTTCTCGGATAACATCTTTCAAGCTAACTTCGAGACAGTTCATCCTTATAATACCAGGAGTAATATAGCAAACAAACCTTCTGCCGAAAACACTACAACTTCCCCTCCAAAGAAATCTAAATCAGTTGAGACTAAACAAGGCAATGTGAACCCCAACTTAGATTATGATGTTGTTGAAGATCTTAAAAATTTAAGGGCTAACATTTCTATTTATGAGTTATTGAAGTTTCCATTTTTGCTTCAAAAAATGTTGCAAAATATTTTAGATAACGGCAAAAATGGTAATTCAAGTACTAATAAGGTTGTGCAAAACAAAGCTCCTCAGAAGACTTACACTAAAAATAATCCCGACCCTCAAGATAAAGGAAGCTTTTCTGTAAGTAATGTAAATAATGTAAATAATTTAGATAAAGTAGCTTTAGAAACTGCGAGTAAAAAGCCACAAGCTACTACTCTTAGTACTCGCAAAAATGTACCTCCTTTGTTGTTAACTTTCGAAATTTTCAATAGAAATGTGCGTAATTGTATGGTGGACTCAGGGGCATCATCCAATGTGATGCCTTGGTCTGTCTGCCAGAAGATTAACGCCGAAGTGGAACCGTCTACTTTAAAAATCATACAACTTGATCGAACCAATGTTAAAGTTATAGGCGAACTAAAAAATGTACTTATTATATTATCGTCTAAACCCAAGGTTCATCAGGTTATTGATATAATCGTTGTGGATATTCCAGAAGTGTATGGTCTATTTTTAAGTAGGGACTGGTCGGAGCAGCTACGTGGTTACTTCGCGATAGACTGGTCTCACCTATGGCTTCCAGAGAACGACAAGCCTAACAAGATCAGGGTAAATCGTGAACTCTACCTTAAGTTCACGGTCACAGATTTGAACGATCCTAATGAACCATATACACCTTCTGCTGATTCACCCGAAGTCCAAGGGATGGACACCTTCTTTGGGAATTTCATGGTCGAGGCTTCACCTATCATCAATCCTGAACAATAGTCCGAGATTGTAGCATATATGCAACCAACATCTTCTATGCAATGGTCCCATGCGCCCGATGGAAATCAAATTTGGTCTCTATATTTCAACGGGTCTAAGTATAAAGAAGGAGCTGGTGTAGGCTGCATCATTATCGATCCGGCAGGTAACAAGACATTAATTGCATGTAGACTAGAATTTGAATGTACTAATAATATTGCAGAATATGAGGCTTTACTGCAAGGTCTCAGAAAAGCTCTGGATATGAACATTCAAAACCTGGTTGTATTTGGCGACTCTGAAATAGTGGTTAGACAGGTAAGAGATTCTATCCACTGTCTCTCTCCGCATCTCAAGAGCTACCAGTCTGAGGTATGGAGTTTAATGAATAAATTTTCTGCTTTCAATATAAATTCCATTCCTAGATTAAATAATGCTGAAGCAGATGTATTAGCTAATGTAGCTTCTAAACTTCTTCCTGCAGAAGGCTTGTCCCCAGACGCATTCTCTGTTGAGCTATTGTTTCGACCATCCATTTCTGACAATATCACGAACTGGAGAGTCTTTGACGACGATCAGCAGATCATCAACTTTCTGCACATGGAAGAAACCTTTCAAGGTGTGGTGATAGATGAACGCACGCATGATGACAATTTTCACAATTTTACGGTAATACCTGATCCAAAAACTCATGAAGCTCTGTCGGACATGGTAAATTCCATACCTAAATCTATAGTTAGATTATAAAATTTTTATGATTTTGAAGATAAATTTAAAAAGACGGTCAACTGTAAAACCAATAGTTCCTCATTATCTTATGAAAAAGTAAACTTAGGAACTAATGAAAATCCTCAGTGCATTAACCTAGGCTTGGGATGTTCTCGACAAGAAAAAGCTGCATTTGTTAAATTATTTAAAGAATTTAAGGATGTCTTTGCATGGACGTATGATGATCTTAAAACTTTCGATCCTAATATCATACAGCATGTCATCCTGATGAAACCCCAAACCTTACCCTTTCAACAAAAACTGAGGAAAATGCACCCTAAACTTGAACCAACCGTTCAAAAAGAATTGAATAAGCTCCTTAATGCTAAAATAATTTTTCCTGTTAGGCACACTCAATGGGTTTCTAACCTTGTCCTAGTTCAGAAGAAAAACGAGGAAATCCGACTCTGCGTCGATTTTCGAAACCTCAATAGAGCGTCTGATAAAGACAACTATCCTGTCCCACCCATGGAACAGATCCTTCAATAGGTATGTGGTTCCGAGAGGCTATCCCTGTCAGATGGTTTCTCTGGATACAACCAAGTCCTGATGTCTCCACTAGACCAACTCAAAACTACCTTCCGTACCCCGTGGGGCACTTATGCCTATCGTAAAATCCCCTTTGGATTGATTAATGCTGGTGCCACCTTTCAGAGAGCAATGGACATTGCTTTCCGAGGCTTAATCAATAAGTCTGTCGTAGTTTACTTAGATGATGTGACTGTTTATTATAAAAACAAAGACGATCATCTAGCTCACTTACGAGTCGTTCTGCTGCGATGTCGTAAATACAACATCTCCTTAAATCCCAAAAAATCCATCTTTGCAATAGAACAGGGTAAACTCTTAGGATTTATTGTGTCTAGCGAAGGAATGATTATTGACCCCGATAGGACTCAAGTCATCACAAAACTTCCCCCTCCTACATCCAAAAAATCCATGCAGTCCTTCTTAGGCCAGATTAACTTTGTGAGGAGATTCGTCCCTAGTTTCTCTGAAATGGTCAGGCCTTTACAAAATTTGATTAAGAAAGACACACAATATCACTGGGGACCCATAGAAAATCACGCTTTCAATGAAATAAAGAAGGCCATAATAGACGCTCCATCTCTCATGAGCCCTGACTTCTCTCAAGATTTTACACTCTATACTTTTGCTTCTGACCGTTCCTATGCCGCCGTCCTAACCCAAAAGAATGCCGAGAATCACGAAGTACCCATCACCTTTATGAGATCTAATTTAAAAGGCGTTGAACTTAACTATCCAGTAGTTGATCGGCAAGCTTACGCTATTTTCAAAGCAGTTAAGCACTTCCAGTCCTATCTTTTGAAGTCAAGGACGAAAGTCATTGTCCCCTACCCAGCCATAAGGAACTTGTTAGTGCAGAAGGAGTTAGGAGAAAAGAGAGCTAACTGGGTCACCTCCTTGCAAGAGTATGACTTAGAAATCACCCCGGCTCAGATTGTGAGAGGCCAAGGGTTATGTAAGTTGGTTGTTGATTCGGAAACAGGACAACAAGAAGAAAGTGATATGTCAAACCTAGGACAAAGCGATCAAAGTCTAATCTGTTGCGCACAAAACCATGTTAGTCCTTGGTACGACGATATTAGATTCTGTCTTGAACATGGGTCAACACCTCATCACTTAGACCCCTCTAAGAGAAGAGCATTGAGGTTAAAGTCTGCCTCCTTTCATTTGATAAATGGTATACTGTTTCATCAAAATTTTGACGGTGTACTGATGCGTTGTCTTGAAAAAGACGAAGCAAAAAATGTCTTGCTAGAGTTGCATGCAGGAGAAGCTGGCGGTCATTTTGGTGGTGACACCACTGCTCATAAGGTTTTAAGAGCCGGTTATTACTGGCCTACTCTTTTTATAGATGCCCACGCCTTGTGTCGTAAATGTATCATCTGTCAAAAAGCATCAGGGCGGTTACAAAAACCGGCCTTTCCCTTGCAACCTGTTTCGGTAGATTCTCCTTTCTAGCAATGGGGCCTTGATATCATAGGTCCAATTAACCCTCCTTCCTCGCAACAACACAAGTTTATTGTGACAGCCACAGATTACTTTACACGATGGTCTGAAGCTGTTGCATTAAGAAATGTCAACACCAGTCAGGTAATCGCCTTTCTAAATTTGAATATTATCACTCGTTTCGGTATCCCTGACTGTTTAGTCTTTGACAACGCTTCTTACTTTTCTTCTCTTGAGATGAGCGAGTTCGCTTTGGAAAAAGGAATTAAGCTAAAGTATTCTTCTAGTTACTACCCCCAGGGAAACGGATTAGCAGAATCAACAAACAAGAACTTGATTAAAATTATCAAGAGAACCGTGGTTGAAAATCACAAGAATTGGCACAATGCACTACTGAACGCGCTATGGGATGATAGGGTAATGCCAAAAGTTGTTGTAGGTAACTCCCCCTTTTTTCTCGTTTATGGCAGAGAAGAAATTCTGCCACCTCACATTCTTCTTCCTTCACTTCAGTTGTCGCAGAAAGTTCAAGAAGAAGATTGTCCCCCTTTAGAAAACCAAATTAACGCTTTGATGAAGCTAGAAGAGGTTAGAACCCAAGCTAAACATAAGTTAGATCAACATCAACAATTGGTTAAAAGTTGGTTCGATTCTAACTCTGCTTCTGATAGGAATTTAGAAGTAGGTGATCTCGTCTTGAAATGGGACAAACCGCATGAGGGAAAGGGAGAACACACGAAATTTCAAAACTTATGGCTTGGACCATTTTTAATTGTTGAAAAGTTGGGTCCTAGTTATTTTCGATTGCAGAATCTTGAAGGGCAACTTGACACATATCCGGTGAATGGCCAAGCCTTGAAAAGATACTTTGCTTGATAACAACCCTTGTATTTTATGTACATATCTTAATTTTTGTGTGCTTTTTCATTTGCTTTTTAGTTTTTGATTTTTCTTTGAATTTATCAGTTGGTGTTTTCTTTTACACATACCTGTACACTGAACTATGAAGACCTAAGAAAATTCCTTTGCTGAAATAAATGCTAAGAGAGTTTGTATAAGCATCAGTGGTATTTCTAAAATTTGTATTTATGTTGGAAAAGTTTGTTGTTCGAAAGAAGATGGTTGATTTCGATCTCTGAGTAAAGTTCGTCATGATCATCCATTATCTTTTTACGCTGTCCCTATTCTGTAAAGGAATGACTTAGAGGATGTCTCCCTACCTTAGGAAGTTGTTTTTGTAAATAAAACATCTCTGGATCTAGATAAAGGACAGTTCTAAAATTTTTGATAAGTTATGAAAAAATATGTTAAAATATCATGATTTTCAGCGTCACCCCGCTCAACTATATATCTATGAAAGAAAAAAAAAATATTAATAAGAGTTGTGAGAAGTGCTTGTAAACCCACCGGGATGTTGAACAGGTCTACTAGCAGTGGGTAAATGCATACATGACGCCAAGGCAACTTCGCCGGGGTACTGAATAGGCATGCTGGCAGTAAAGCAATGTCGGGTATATGAAAATTTGCAAATAAGAAACCTCTTTAATGTCCTTTATTCTGATCCAGAACTTCTTGGCAGGATACAGATGTCAGAGTGGGTTAAACGACAACCCTTTCGAGGCTATGGACGCCTGCTGGAAGCAGTGGCTATGCCAACAATATTGAAGATTTTATCTTTAATTTCGTGACTTACCGATCTTAAGACTGTTATCAGTTTTCATCTTTCGGAACACTGCTGGATAAATTGGTCAATGATGATGTTTATACTATTTTTTGGTTGTCATTTTAGAGTTGGAATTATCTTTGTTGTCCTGATCTGAATGTGTTCCTTTTGACAGAGATAACTTCTTCTACAAGTGTGTCGCCATTGTTGGCAGCCAAATCACATTTCTTATAAGCTGCCTACACCAACGATTTGCAAACATCGATTTTTCGTCGCAATTTTCAAATGAACGACACGTTTATTCTTTGCACACTTATTTTTGTTTTGTTTTCACGACTGTAAGCGTGAAAACATTAGTCTTTCGAAGTCACATTAGAATCACTATTTGAACTGTCGTTAGCTTTCTTGTCAGTATGCCTACTGCACTTGCATTTTACTTATCGTTATGTGGATGGAAAAACTTTCGAACTATACTCATTGGACATTTTTGTATTGATTGTGTAACTTGGTTTCATTGAGTTTGTAATGCATTGGCATTTGGACTTGCATTTTATTCGACCTACTTGACCATTGGTTTCATGAAAATACATAGGGGTTGTGATTAAATCCTTCATATGTATCTTTTTATATAATCCCTATGTTCATGTTTTCATAATTATTGGTATGTTGGTTATACAAAGACCCATCGGCACATTGGTTAAACTAGTAATATGAGTTGATACATTGGCGCATGGTTAAAACATTTGGTTTTGGTTTCAAATTGAATAATTGATGGTTTAAAACTTTGGCACAACGTTGATAGTGCGTTGGTTTATACACTTGCCATTTGATTCATTGGTCGGCCAAGTGACATGACTGTTGAGTTATGCTATAATGGGTAGAATAGCTACAAGTCGGTAGTCATGCTTTGGCAATAACTATTTTGCATGGCAGAGATAAACTCCACCACCTTCGCACGATGGCATTTATGACTATCCCTTATTCACCGTTTACCTCTGTTAGCTCGCATCGCCCTGCATGCATTTTATTTCTGTGTGTGCTATGACCCAAACCCTGGACTTACCATGTGCTCAGCTCCATGGCACCAATCGTGCGAATTGAGCCAAACCACAACCAAGCCTTGTTAATGTCTGACAATGCCCAGAACGACTTGGAGGCTAATGGTTGGCTCACCTTCGTGCAGAGATTTGAGGGTTTTAACCTATTTGTGGCACAATAGTTCGCTTTAACTTTCGATGGCTGTAGAGCCAAGGTGGGTGATATCTAGTTGGAAATCGATGAGGGATTTATTAGTTCTTCTATAGGGTTACCTTCCACAAGCCAGCGTTGGTTCAAAAATTTGAAAGTAGAAGAGGTTCCATGGCTGCTGTTGTTTCTCTCACACAAAGTCACCTATTGTGACAGAGGTATGCCCATATCTATGCTCAAACCATGATAGCACGACCTTTTGATGCTAGTCAAGCAGTTCATGACTTGTGAAGGTCAATACAGACTCATTTTTCTATACCACCTGTGGTTGCTAATGAATTTTATAGGGTATCCGTTGAACATGCCTTTCTACTTTCAACGTAGCTTATATAAAATGTCGAAAAGGTTTAAAAAGTAGAAGGCTGACAGTAGGCTATTCCACCATGGGATTATTAAACTTATCATTGTTTATCACTTGAGTTTACATGGTAATAGCTGGAGGGATTTCATCACTCGAAATGGTTTCGAGGACACAAACCCTATACAGGTTGACAAGTCTGTGGTGAGTGAAATCAAGGCTGGGCCACCCGTGCCCTTCCATATCCTATTGCCCGTTCCTAAACCCTCGGCCGACCCCGTTGCTGACTTACCTGACGCTATGACTGAGAAGGCCGAGACTATTAAAAATCATGTAAGAAAAAATCCCAAGGCAAACCCTACTGCTAATGCCAAGGGTAAAAATAACACTGCGTTTATTTCAAGGATGGCTAGAAACAAACCTAAACCCTTTGCTGAGTCAAAGCCTATAATCCTTAGTGAGGATTCAGACTCTGACATAGAACGTTTTCTAGCCGATGAGTACCCTTACTCACAAGGTTTATGCCCCGAGCCACCTTATGATTTTGTGACGAATCTTCCTCCCTACTTAAGGAATAACCCTAGCTACCCTGGTATCAAATTGCCCAGCGAAACCCTCAACGATGTGTCCAAACCCTCACCTGCTCTTTCAAAACCCACACAGTCGTCATGTGACCAATGTGAGTTATGGTTGGAATGATACTACATTGACGTTCCTCTACTTCAATCGAAAATTCAATCACTGGAAAGTCAAATTGCAGCATTAACCAGCCAAAGAGAACAGCTCCAAGCAACTGATAAAAAGAAGAAGAAAACTGGCTCTATCCTTTTCAAGAATGTTGAATCGACCACAGCCGTTATCAGCTCCAAATTGTCGTGATCCAGCCATACAGGTATGAATTTTGATATCGTTTGAGTTTTGTGAATAATCAAGGTTAATATAATGATTTGAATTATGTGTTCAAATAGCTCTGTTTCTCATTCAAATGCCTCTATCATTCGGTGTTCATCCTGTATATTCTTTCGCTTTGCTAAAAATAAATGGACTTTCGTTTTGATGCATGATTTGATCATTCCTAGTTTAGTCACTGGTAGATTTGTATCGGATTTGATTGGTTTTCGATTGGATTTGATTTGATTGAGTTGGCGAAATTCATGGTTTGTTTTTAATTGGATTTGTTTCGTATCTACTCAAGGCAAGAAATTTCCATGCTAGATTTGAAATATGATCACGTTTTGATTTGATTTGTATGTTGTGATCGATGGATGATTTTATGAGTTTGGTTGTTACATATGTTGTATTTTCCAACGCTGGAATACAATTTTGACCGTTTCCAATTTGGGAAGAACAACTTTGTTTTTACGGAAACGGTGCTCTCATTTAAGCTTGTGCAAATAATATTCATGCCCGAATCATGGAGCAAGTTCGATTCACAATGATTATGTTAAAATCCTTGCTGTTTGATTCATGTGAATGGATTGTTGTGTATTTTTTGTTGGTTCGATCACTTTCATGAGTTAGATTCACATCATGAAAGCTGCTCTATTTGTTTTTAATTTGCAAACAAATTGATCAATATTTGTTAACTCTATCAAATCCGGCTATAATGTGTTTCAAACAAATAATTTTGATCAAGGGAAATCGATCTTGTCTACCCAGTTTACTAAAAACAAACGATCATATAATTCTTATGAACCTTGTTACCAACTGAATGATTTCATTTCAATTTCGTTTATGGACAGTTACGCGCCAATGTTGGTTTAATTTTCTCATGGCATGAAACGTTTCTTATATCAATACAGTGATAACAATTTGAAAATGATCCTGTTTAGATTCGATTGTGTTACCTTTTGATGAGACGGCATAACAATTGCATGAAATTTGTTTCAGTTGTATCGATTGCATTGGATATGAAACAATTTCCTTGCTGTTTGATCATGATCCTGTTAACCCAACTTTGTGGTAACAAAAGAAACAGATCACGCGTATCTCTATGAACAGATGATTGATTTTGATCTTGTTTAATTTCGAATGGTATAACCATTTCAATTTCAATGATTCGTTTTCAAATGGTTATTGGATGATAATTGAATTTAATTCTTTAAAATATTTTTAATCGATTTTGATGCTGATTCTGTGTCTTATTTAGACTAGCTATAGAATCGCAAGATTCTGTAGCTAGTCTATAGGATCAGATTTTTATCATTTTGTTAATAAAGAATCCTTCTAACTTGCTCATTTTTGGCCCTTTTCAGGTAAATTCGAATTGAATGGGACATGTTGGACAGTCTAGGGAATATCTGTGTATTTTAGTTTTACTTTAGATTCCTAGTTTAGTTAAACTTGGGATATCTTCCCAGATTTCGTGTAAACAGTTTGATAACTTCCACAGGGAGGTTTTACCCTATGGAAAAACTTATAAATACTTATTATTTTTTGTAATAAGGATCATCCTCACTTGTGGGAGAACCAGAATTATGGATTTCTAATACAAATTGAGACAGGAGTTGATGTTCTGCTATAGCGTTCGCTTTCGTAATATCAATCTTTTGTTTCATATTTATGCTTATCAATTTGCACTTGATTAGTGACTACTTTAGCTATCATAGTCTTTTGCAGAATGATATGATTGAATTAATGTGATCCATGTCTGATTTCTTTCACTAATTTAAAGAATACAACAATTACTTAGTTCATCTTATGAATGACAGATTTATCTTCTTCATCAATTGAACTATTGAGTATAGATCTTTGCAAACAGGTTTATCTAACTGTGAAGGTTTATAAATTATAAGATTGTTGTTATTTTTATGTCTTGTTTGTCCTGTAATTAAACTTATAGAGCACTGCAGCGTATCGTTTATGAGAAGCTCCTGGATAATTCAGTGCGGGTTTCCTCCCTCTGATCAACGAAGACAATCGTCATACACAGGACAAATCTGGAGCATTCCTCCAGGTCAACTTGCAACTTATTTTAATTAAATTGTTAGTACAATATTAGAATTTTAGTTAGATATATTTGTATCTTAGATCAATGATTTAGTTTAGTTAGTTTTGTTTTATTTCTTGTTCATAAAATTATAAAATCAACAAAAAATATCTCTCTCTGTCTTAGGGAAGAACATAAATGAATTTTTTCAGGTTTTATTTAAATCTGTAAATTGTCGATATTGTACATTTTGTGAATAAGTTATGTTTCAATTAGTAGTTAGATAGTTAATTAGTTAGAGTTAGTATAGTAGTAGTTAGTAGATTGTATATATAGAATAGTTAGTTTAGTTTAGTTTGTT
>ML863093.1:5059-23180 GCA_009831015.1 Picea engelmannii
TGGCAACACATCATCAGCATGAGGTTGGCAACACATCAACATCAGCATGAAGCTAGAAATATTCAACACTAGGCTGGCATCACAGCAAAAGGCTGGCAACACAACACTACTCCCCCTTTCGAGGGAGGTCCTTTCGGACTACACCAAGCTTATCTCGGAAGTGCTCAAACTTTACACAAGATAGAGGCTTGGTCAACACATCAGCAACCTGTTCATCTGTGCTAACATACTGGAGATTTATGGCTCCCCTTTGCACCATATCACGTATGTAATGATATCGAATCTCTATGTGTTTTGACTTGTCATAGAACACAGCGTTCTCTATCATCTTTATGCAGCTCTAGTTATCACATAGTGGTTGCTTCCATCTCTAGATCGAATAGACCTGTCAACAACTTTCGAAGCCATATGGCTTCACAACTAGCAGAACATGCAGCAATGTATTATGCTTCTGCTGTGCTGAGAGAAATGCTTGATTGCTTCCTACTCTACCATGAGATCATGGCTGACCCCAGACTGAAACAACATCCTGAAGTGCTCTTTCTGTCAGCGACACTTCCAGCCCAATCTGAATCAGTATATCCACTCAGTTTGATGTCATGATCTCCATCATAACTAAGACCAAAATCTAATGTACCCTTAAGGTACCTCATCACATATTTTGCAGCAACCAAGTGAACACGTCTGGGGTCTACCAGAAACTAACTCAAGGTGTTCACAGCAAAACATATATCTGGCCTGGTGTTCGTCAGATACATCAACGATCCAATGATCTGTCTGTACAGCGTAGCATCAATCAATTATGACGAGGTGTCAACCAGGAGCTTCAACTTTGTTTCCATGGGTGTACTCATGGACTTGCACTCCAACATATCAAATCTCTTCAGTATTTCAACTGCATACTTCCCTTGGTTAAGGAAGATCCTCTCTGGGCTCTACCAGACCTCAAGACCTAAGAAATAGTGCAATAGGCCAAGGTCTTTCATCTCAAATTCTACAGTGAGCTTCTTCTTACATTCAATGATGAGCTTTTCTTCTCCAGTTAAGAATAAGTCATCCACATACAGCAGCAATATAACAGGCTCATCATTCATAACCTTGAAGTAACGGTTGGGATCAACTTTACTCTTGGTAAAGCCCAAGCTCGTCAAGAAACTGTCAATCCTTCCATACCAACCTCTAGGAGCTTGCTTCAATCCGTACAAAGCCTTCTTCAACTTGCAGATATGAGTCTTCATGTCTTCAACTTCAAACCCTTGAGGTTGTTCTATATACACTTCTTCTTCAATGACACCATTCAAGAAAGTTGTTTTCACGTCCATCTGGTGTAACTTCCATTTCATCTTAGCTGCAAGGGCTATGATGGTTCCGATTGAAGTGTATCTGGTTACAAGAGCAAACATCTCTTCATAATCAATGCCTTCCTTTTGAGAAAAGCCATGAGCAACAAACCTTTCCTTATATTTCTCAATACTTCCATCAGCAGCATGTTTTATTTTGAAAATCCATTTGGAAGATACAACATCCTTGCTCTTTGGTCTAGGAACTATTTCCCATACATCATTCTTTATCATGGATTGGTATTCTTCTGTCATGGCATCTGCCCATTCTTTCTTCTGAATGGATTCTTCAAAGCAGGTAGGCTCCTTCTCTAAGAGATCACACATCAAATCCATATAACTGGAGAATGGCTTAGGTTTCTTCACTTGTCTCATGGTTCCTTTGGGGGCACCATACTTCTCTCCATCTTGAATAAGTTCCCTTGCCCAGGCTGGCTTTCTCTTGTGGGAGATCGTCATCTGGGGAGGTTCTTGAGATTCTATTATGTCCTGATATTCTAGAACCTCCTCTTCAGGGGAAGTTATGATTTCCCTCACTAGTTTTGCATCTCTGGGAGCTATAGATTCCTCTTCATATACTTCTTCAAGCTGGAATCTTCTTGATTTCTTGAGTGTTGCGTCTTCATCAAAGGTTACATCCCTGTTGATTTCAAAATGATGGTAACCTGGTATATAAACTCTGAAGGCCTTGTAGACCTCACAATATCCAACAAATATTCCCTTCTTTCCTGAAGGATCCATCTTGGTTCTCTTCTCTTTTGGAATATGTACAAATACTGGGCAGCCAAATATTTTGAGATGGCTTACTTCTAGCTTCTTTCCGGAGAACATCTCTTCAGGGGTCTTGAACCCAAGTGCACTATGGGACAATCTGTTTTGTACATATACTGTTGTTTTTACTGCTTCTGCCCATAAGTACATTAGAAGATCTTGATCATGGATCATGGTCTTCACTGCTTCCAGTATAGTTTTGTTCTTTCTTTCTGTTGCACCATTTTGTTGAGGATTGTAGGGAGTGGTGAGCTCCCTCTTGATCCCGACATCTTTGCAAAAGTTTGCAAACTCTTTTAAGGTGCATTCTCCTCCATTATCTGACCTGAGTATCTTGATCTTTCTTTCAGAAAGATTCTCTATCAAGGCTTTGAAATCCTTGAATTTACTGAACACTTCATCTTTTGATTTCAAAAGGTAAACCCAAGTTTTACGAGAATAGTCATCAATAAAGGATACATAGTATTCATACCCATTGATGGAGGATGATGGCATTGGGCCACACACATCTGAGTGAATGAGCTCTAGGACTCCTACTTTACTGTCTCTCTTCGGAAAAGGGTTCTTGATGTTCTTTCCTTGTGCACATCCATTGCACACACCTTCATGGTCAACCTTGAGTTCTAGTAGACCTGTGACTACCTTGCTTACATATGGTAATGCCTTGTAGTTGATGTGGGCTAATCTTCTATGCCAAAGTTCACATGGATTCTCAATGGAGTGGGTCATGGTTGCTTCTGAGTGACCCTTTAGCTTATACAAGCCACCTTCTTTTTTTCCAATAACAATTGCTTCTTTCATGGTTTTTCCTTTGGCCCACATAAGAACTTCTCCATCTATGAAGGCAACTCTGATGCCTTTGTTTTCTAAAGCTGAGATGGAGAGTAAGTTCTTTGTCAAACCTGGTCCATATAGTACATCCTTCATCTTCATTGGGGTCCTTGAATCAAGCTTGTAATTTGATTCTCCTACTCCCTTGATAGGGTATTGATAATCATCTCCAAGTGTGACTTTCTGAGGAAACTTCTTTTCTGAAAGGCGAGAGAGAATGTCTCTTTGACCTGTCATGTGCTTGGAAGCACCACTATCAATGAGCCAAGTGTCCTCACCAGGTGATACTAATCCTGAGAGGGCAAAGATTAAGACATCATCTTCAATTTGTTCTTTTATCATCTTTGTGGGTGGCTCTTCACCTTCAACTTCATGGGCATGGTGCCTCTTGTTTCTCTTCTTGTATTCTTCTCATCTAGCTGGACAATGTTTAGCAATATGTCCCATCTTGTCACAATGGTAACATTGGTAGGATGAGAAATATTTTTCTCTTCTTTGTCCTTTCTGAAACTTTTGGAATCTCCTTGGTTGACATTCTTTATGTATGAATTTGTGTTGGGGTGAGACTCCTTATGAGTTTCTTTCTGGAAGTAAGACTTCTTTCTTCCTCCTTTAGTGTGAGTAGCTAGGGCTTGATCTTCATCTCTTGATAGAAAAGCTTCTCGGTTAGCTACTCTTGCTTCTTCTTGAACACATTCTTCCCAAATACTGTCAAATTGTAGTTTGTCTTTTATGGCACAAATAGTTTGGATGAATACATCCCAAGGTCTTGTGAGACCATTAAGGGCTGTCATTATAAGTTCGTCTTCATCTATAGTATCTTCAATTGCTTCTAGTTGTTCTTTGAATTGTGATATTCTGCAAAAATATTCTTGGATTGTTTCTCCTTTCTGCATCCTTGTATTCTTGAGTTGAGTTCTTAGATTGATGTTCTTTCCTTTCATATAATCTGGTTAGGGCATCAAACATTTCTTTTGGAGTCTTCTTTGAAGCCACTTGAGGAAGAAAGTGATCTTTGATAGAATCTGCAATGATTATTTTGGCCCTAACTGTGTCCTTTTAGTGTTTTTCTTTAGCTGCAGCATCGACGGGTTCTGGTACATTCTCTTTAATGAATCTTGCTAGGTCATTCTCTTCAAGAATGAGTCCAATCCTATACTTCCAGGCACGGAAGTTTTCCACACCTTCTAGCTTGTCAGCAAGCTTAGTGCTTGCAGACATCTTTTACCTGGAGCTAGGAAAATGACCAAAAAATGAAAATGCTCAGAATTGAATTTTGAACTTACCAAGAGGTGCACTTGGCTGAGACGAGTAGCCTGGTGTGGTTAGATTTCAGAAAATCCAAATTTTGCCCCTTCAAACTTGACTAGCGGATTTCTGGACTGGTGCTTCTGGTTTTCTAGTACTTCTAGTTTCTTTGTACTTATGGTTTTTTGGTACTTCTGGTACTGGTGCAAACGAGGGTTTCACTTTATGGGAGTTCTATCCACTGAAAAGGTACGTTGAAGGTGCCAAAGAGTTCCTTGGGCTAGGGCGCACTTTTCTAGATGACTTTTGGGCTAAAATTCCTCTTCAATAAAAATCCCTAATTTTCTTGTACGACAACAGTGACGTTTTTATTTTTCCTGTGAAAGATGCTCTCTTCAGCTTAGCTCTGATACCATGTTAGATTTTAAGCTATTATTAGGTTCCTTTTCAATTTACTAGATAACCATAGCATAGATAGCATCACTGAGAGAAACACAATCACAAGATACACAGCATTTATCCTGGGAAACCCTCATGGGTAAGAAAACCCAGCAAAAACGTCCTTAATATAGATAGTCAATACATTGCCAAGACAATAAACCAAACACTAGAGAATATCCTCTCCCAAGTAATGCGCCTCTCTCTTCTCTAACTGCAGCTACGAAACTTGCGCTATGGATGATCGAATGAGTGAGTGAACAAATGAGGCGCTGGCTTCCTTTATTTATACAAACTGGCAAGCGCTGAAAGGAGGTGTCTCTTCACTGGCAGGGCCGACTTCTCTTTCTGGGTGGTTAGAACCACTTTAATTTGCCTGGGGGCCGACTTCTTAAATTGCATATTACATTTAGGGTTTGACCAATCCTCAAAAGGGTATTTGGTCAAGTACAAAGCCCGACATGATCAATCCACAAAAGGGGATTGATCTAATGAATAATAAATCAATAATAAATAGAATACTCTTTGCAGTTACAATATTTCAACATATTTTAATTCTAGGAGTTAATTTGATTGTTAATTAAGAAAACCCAACCCAATGACAGGTAGCAAATGCAAAAGTGCAGTTCCTTTAATGACAAGCAAATCCTTTATTTGTAAATCAACAATTAGACCAGTGCCTAAAGATTACCCCAAAATCGAGTTAATGAGATATACAACAAAAATATAATTATACAAGAATGAAACAATGTTATGAGATATCCACAATAAGTATGAGAAGTAACTTTACACTTAGACCAATTATGATCAAATAAATAAATAATGCTTTGAGACAAGTATTCACGTGAAAGAGAAATGCTTGAAAGTAAATTGCTTGAAAAGTAAATGTTGTGAAAAAGTGTCTAGGTTGATTTTAGCAAGTTTCGGGTCTCTCTTGAATTAAGGGGGAAATTAAATGTGAAAGATACAAGCCTACATTATGTGACTACCCCTAATTCTTATCCCTTCAACCAAAAGGAAGTGTTGGGTGCTCAATAAGAAGAACAAACAAGGTTCTTCCCTAGCTCCACAGGTCAAATCCGAAATATTTAGATGCTCAACAAGGAGGACACGTAGTGCCGTGAAACCGTCCCCAGCTTCAACCCCTTCTAGCCTCCCAAGTCACCTTTGGAAGGTTTATATATAGGATTTTATCTTTTACCCAACATCAATCCCTCTGGGCCTTCAGCCCCTTCTTCCCATAGAATGAGGGACAACCCCTTCTTGGGTAAATACACCCTAAAATCCCAAGAGATAAGGAAATGGGGGGTTTAAGTGATGAAAAGTGGTAAGTATGGTCAGGAACGGTATGATGGTTTTTCAAGGGAGTTCCTAGTAGCAAACCCATTCCCGAGGAAGACCACTTACTAGGGCACAATGTCAACCACCAAGGAGAAATAGGGCAAAAAGCATAATATCCAAACATATGTCATGAGATCTAAAGCAATCTAAAATACAACATACTCAAATGCCTCAAATATTGAAATGACACTTACCATAATACCTGACTTGAACCTCATGGAGCAAGGCCCATTGCCTCTCGGAAGCCAGCTAGTGTGGTGGATGCCATCTGAAAATCTATGACCTCTGTGGTGAGAAGGGTCTCCATCTATGAAAATGGATATTGTTGGTCATGTAGTCTCTCAACACTCCATATCTGCAACCTGAGGGCCTCGAGACATAATCTCCTTAGTTATCCCACAAAATGGGGATAACAAGCCCCTCATGGTGATTGAGGAGCCATATGAGAAGACTTCTTCTTCTCTGTCCCTCTCTTTTATGGCGGCCTCAACATCTAGTTCCAGCACCACTTGGCATGCTCATATTAGGATGGAGTTTTCACCTCTATTCTCATTTCATCCCATGTCTTTGTCCTTCTCTTTCTTAGACAAGTTTCTTAGCTTTTTGTGGCTTGTTTCTTAGATCTTAGGTTATTGATGTTAGCTTAGTTCTATTAGTTTCTCTTGCACTCCCACTTTGTGTTACACAGATTGTACTCTTCTAGTCCCCTTTGTTAATTTTAGAGCAGCTATCAAGTTTCTTTTCAATTTACTAGATAACAACAGCATAGGTAGGATCACTGAGAGAAACACAATCACAAGATACACAACATTTGTCATGGGAAACCCTCATGGGGGAGAAAACCCAACAAAAACTTCCTTAATATAGATAGCCAATACAATGCCAAGACAATAAACCAAAACACTAGAGAATATCCAACACTAAGCAATTTGTCTCTCTCTTCCTTCTTCTCCCAACTGCAGCTCTCCAAACTTGTGCACTTGATGAGTGAACGAGTGAGTGAACAAATGAGGCGTTGGCCTCCATTATTTATACTAGTTGGAAGGCGTTGGAAAGGTGTCTCTTCACTGGGCAGGGTTGACTTCTCTTCTTAGTGGTTAAAACCACTTTAATTAGGCCTAGGGGCCGACTTCTTAATTAGCACAATATAATTAGGGTTTGACCAATCCACAAAAGGGGATTTGGTCAAGTACAAAGCTCGACATGATCAATCCACAAAAGGGGATTGGTCTAATGAATAATAACTCAATAATAAATAGAATACTCTTTGCAGTTACAATATTTCAACACTCCCCCTTAACAAGAAGGGAATTTTACAACATCATCAAGAGAGAGAGAGGGAAGCAACATCAACAGCATCTGGAACACTAACTGGCATATCTATAAATCATCGGAAGTTTTTCTCATCATCAATATCATCATCCACAGCATGGGGCTGGAATGGCACCAACATCTACATCAACATCAATTAGTATAACACTAATACATCATCATCATCAATAATAACATCAACAAAAATAGCATCATCATCACAACACAGAGGCTGGAGCAATAACAGCATCACAGCACGAAGGCTGGAGCAACAACATCATCACAGCACGAAGGTTGGAGCAACAACATCATCATCATCATGGGGCAACAGAATGAGGCAGGTGTTACAACATTTTGTGGTACTCTGATAGTCCCTAAGGAGCTGCCCAGGAATCATAAGATTCCCTAGGATATAAAATCCTAACGGTGCTACCACGTGGTACTCTGACAGACCATCCTTACTGGACCTTCGGGATCTGCCCAAGAATCATAAGATTCCCTAGGATTATAAAAATTCTAACGGAGCTACCACTACTAACCATAGCTAGCATATACATGCACAGGTACTCTGACATACCGTCCTTACCGGACCTTCGGGATTTGTCCAGGGATGATCAGTCCCCTAGGATATAAAATCCTAACTGACCTACCCGCTATTCGTCAGGATACCATAGTATCATCAGCATCACTCCCCCTTTCGAGGGAGGTCCTTTCGGACTATACCAAGCTTGTCTTGAAAGTGCTCAAACTTTACACGAGACAGAGGTTTGGTCAACACATTTGCAACCTGCTCATCTATGCCAACATATTGGAGCTTTATGGCTCCCCTCTGCACCATATTACGAATGTAGTGATACCGGATTTCTATGTGCTTCGACTTGTCATGGAACACAGGGTTCTCTGTCATTTTTATGCAGCTCTGGTTATCACATAGAATCATGGCTGCTTCCATCTCCAGATCAAATAGACCTGTCAACAACTTTCATAGCCATATGGCTTCATAACTAGAGGAACATGCAGCAATGTATTCCGCTTCTGTTGTGCTGAGAGAAATACTAGATTGCTTCCTACTCTGCCATGAAGTCATGGCTGACCCTAGACTGAAACAACATCCTGAAGTGCTCTTTCTGTCAGAAACACTTCCTGCCCAATCTGAATCGGTATAACCAATCAGTCTTGTTATCCCCCCAGTTTAGGGATAACTACGGAGATTATGTCTCGAGGCCCACAGGACCTAGACATGGAGTACCGAGAGTCAAATCGACTGGAGCATGGCCTTGGAGGACCGATCTTTTCTTTCTTCAACGCCTTTGCTTAGTCAGCAGCAGCAGCATCCATCACCTCGGCCTGGTCCTGTAGCAGAAGTGGATCTTGCTCCATGAGGTAATGACTCTGAGTATCATGGTATGTGTCACTCTGATCCTCAAAACCTTTGAATATGTGCATTCAATTCTTTTTGTTTCTAACAGGTGCTTGGATCTTATACCTATCCACTTGACCATATTTGGGGGGAATGACAGGATGCCCTAGTAAGCTTGTGCCCAGAGTTTTTGAGTTTCCACTGGGGGGATTTATGAGAAGCCATCATCCGCTCCCACCATACTTACTGTTATCCCTGATTTCTAGGGATAACTAGGAGATTATGTCTCGAGGCCCACAGGTCCTAGACATGGAGTACCGAGAGCAAGATTGACCTGAGCCAGATTGATTCATTGATATCTATTGTTTTACATTGCTTATTAATTGATATCARATAGTCATATGAAGTACTAACCCACKGAATTATAGCCTGCATATATTCTCTATTGTTGTCTTGTTCCGGGCAGGTGTTCTCTTTGGGCATACACTTCTTTATTGGCYGATTAGCCCGACTRTCTGACCTTGGTGGTAACCTGTGAGGGCGAAACTTTAATCTTGACTTTATACCTTAGCCTCTTCAAAACCCCAGGTTGTCGGGGACGTCTCCCYTGGGTTAACCTCCCTAAAYAGAAAGAACCTCCCCATTGAGGTGACATTGGGTGGGGAGGGTTCCTTTTATGCCAGTTTACCTTCAATTCTCTAGCCATTTGACCTAGCTACAAACTGTGTGATAACACTTACCACTTTCCATCTCTCTCCTGCTCATCCATCCCATTACACTGGTCCGGGCATTGGGTTGGCCAAATATTTAAGGGTTGTACCTTACCTTGCGGGAAGGAGGGGCTAAAGGCCCAGACGGTAAAAGTAGTTGGCAAAAGGTAAAAGCCAGAGAATGAAACCTCGAGATGCTTCACCCAGGGATCCCCGAGAAAGCAGTAAAAAGCTTCTCAACAAGAAACAGAGGGACCCATAAATATGATAAAACAAGACCTAGTTAGAGGATAGGGGGTCTCATCATGAGCCAGCCTATTAGGTCCATGGGCATGTAGCGGTATGACATTACCAACAGTTGGTCACCACGCCAGGGCAGTGGCTCTTGGTGGCAGAGCCAAGAGAAAGGGGGTCTCATCACGAGCCAGCCTTCTCATTTCCATGAAATGCTTGTGGGTAACATTGCCACCACTAGTCACCACGCCAGGGCAATGTCCCTTAACTAGCTTCTTGAAGAAAAGGAAATAAAAATAAAGATAAAAGGCATGAATGGGCTTCGAAACACTTGCATCCATGACAGGAGCAGCTCACCCTCTATAGAGGTACCCACAGGTAAGCCATATATTTCCCTGCTATCACTGCACCCCTTGCCCAGACATGACTTATCCACTTCATCCACTCACATGGCTTGGATTTGATCTCTCCCGAAAACACCCCACATCCAATGATCATTAGCCCAATAGGACATCCTAGCGTTTCCTCCAAACTTGGCATGTAGCTTAGTATAAAGTCTTTGAGCACTTGTCCGGGTAAAAGGGGTTTTATGCACATGTTTAATAAAATTGATGATTAGATGTGATTGACATTGCTATGATCCATGTGACTTATGAGCCCATGGAGGGCATATCGGTTGATGTGTAGGGCCATACCCGATGGACAGGTACACATGGGGAGATGATTAGTTCGGACCTCCATGGGGTTGAAAGCCCATCAGATGGATGTTGAGACCCCAACACGAAGCATAGACAGATCAGAGGGTTTGCACCGGAGAGGAGGACGTTCCACCAGAGGCAGCTTGGCAGACCCTTACCCAGGGGGGTTGTGCCCTTTCCACCAGGAGGTAGGCCTTGGAAGGCCCATGACGTCACCCAGGACACCTTATGACATAATCCAACGCTTATGGAGGTTTTGGGAGGCAGTTATGTGCCAAGTGGCACGTGTGGCAGGTTTCGGAGGCCCAAGGAGGCCTAATGTTTTTCTCCAGGAGGCCAACGTTTCCCTAAAGGGGCCTAACGTCACCCTAAAAGTGCATGATGTCACCTTTTATGCTTGATTAGGGTTTTAATTATGACATTTTAATGTAAAACAGTATTTTGATGTATTTTTGGCCATGTCAGCCTTTTGTGACCTAAAAATAAAATTAAGGTCATTGGTATTGTATAAATAGAGAGCTAAAACTCTCTTTTTCTCATCATCTTTCACTCACCACTTGGTGAGGTCTGAAATTTTCGGCCCTCATTAGGGTTTTGGCTGAAATTGTGGCATACTTGTTGAAGGAGGCTTCTTTTTGGTGATCTTTGGCATTTTTCTTGGTGGATGGTTTACAACTAGGGTTTGGCTTGATAAATACTTGGTGAATGTAAGTGAATTTCTGCAATCCTTCTCATACTTGAATGGTTATAGTATTTTAGCTGCATTTTGTTAGTGAAATTGTTGGAATAAACCCTAGGAAATAAACACATGTTAATGTCCTTGTTTTAATTACTTTCTACCTACTAGATTATGCCAAGAAGTCGTTTTCTCTTCTGAAGTCATTGCTAGGGCTTTGCCATTGCAACACCCTATCTCTTGTTCTTCATCTTAGCCATTTTTACTTTTTCATTGAGCTAAAGAAGGAGGAAAGCCTACTAAGGCCTAGGGTTACCTACACCTTAGTGGTCGTTTTCCCCTAGGGTTTGATGGTTGAAGCCTTGGCTTACCAACACTTCATCCATCAAATCCCTCTTGTCTTTGGCCCTACTATTATCATATTGTTCCTTCAATTCTTGATGCTATTTTTGACTTCATTTTCCCTATGAATGCACTGGTCTAAGACTTCCTGCTCTGAGTGCTTTGATCACAACCTTCAAAATATTTGAACAACTACTAATACCTCCTAACCCTAGCTTAGATTGACCTACTAACCTCATTGCTTCTATTATCCATTTGAGTTATAGTCATACTTTGCATCATTTAATGCTTCTTTAAGCAATTGAAAGATTGGTTAATGCATAGTAGTCTTTGCTTCTAATGAATATTGGTATTGTGACACTGATGATAAATCAATTCTTGCTCATTTTGAAACATTTATTGTGAAGTATTGTATTGTGATTATTGCTATTATACATCTTTGCTTACTTCATCAATATATTAGTCAATTGCTTTTATTGAGAAAGTCTCCAATTATATGAAGTACTAATCAGCAAGTGACCTTGCAAATATAGTTTCATGTTGCTTTGTTCTGGGCGGGTACATTTCTAGTTCTTATTATCTTTTATTCCCTGTTTAGCCGGACTTTCTGATCGGTGGTGACTTGTGAGAGGGAAAGTTTTACCTTGGCCTTTACCCTTTGCCTTCTCAAAACCCCAAGTCACCGGGGACGTCTCCCCTGGGCCTACCACCCTAAATAGAAAGAGACATCCTGTTGAGGTGACAGTGATAGGATAGTCTCCCGTTACACCTTTTTGTCTTCATTTGCCTTTTCACTTCCATCAAAGTACAAATTGCGCGATAACAAGTCCGAAGTCATGATCTCCATTATAGCAAAGACCAAAGTCCAACGTACCCTTAAGGTATCTCATCACGTGTTTTGCAGCAAGAAGGTGAACACGTCTGGGTTCTACCAGATACTAACTCAAGTTGTTCACAGCAAAACATATGTCTGGCCCGGTGTTCATCCGAAACATCAACGATCCAATGATCTGTGTAATGATCCCAAGCCAATTTTTCCGCTTGGAATCACTAACTAACCACTGATTTGATTATTAATTGTTGTGTATGTAGGTTGGCCATGAATATTTCGGCCTTAGGGTTTATTCAGTTATTCAACCACAGATTATACAAGAATCATTGCCATCATATGAAGATCATCCACAAAGCATAAGATAGGAACCACAAGAAGATCTGACCTTTATTATAAGAAAGCAAGCATGTAATGATCCTAATCCATTATGCCAAGAACATCACTGCTTTGGTGTCTTTTAAAACTTTTATTGGTTGTGGTATTTCGTCAGACACTTGGCTGATTTACTTGTTTAGATGTGTTTACTTGCTGAATGGCCTCTTGATTTCGGCCTTATGATTTACTGATGTGTTTATATGTGTGTATGCAACTATAAACAAGAAGACATAACCATGGAACATACCTCAACCATATGCAATATGATAGACAAGCCAAAACATCTCAAATCTTCTTTTATTCATGAAATAGAGAAACCTGCTACAATGAAGATGTTGATCTAGAATGCTCAACAGATGGCTAAGAGAATAGATAATAGAGCTGCTACAAAAAGCTCTCGATAATACAAAATAAGCCTCCAAAGGCTAGATAAGAGATGAAGACCAATGCCAAGGTAGATCTGGGCCGTATGAAGTGCCAAACCCCCACTGGAAGATGCCACGTCCTGCTGGAACTATCAACCCCTACAATTTCGGCCCTACTGTCAAAGACCTCCAAATGCTACATTGAAGATGTCGAACTGTAGATCGGGATGAGTGGAAACCTCTCCTGAAATCTCAAACCAAAATACCAAGGGAAACTCCTCCAAATGCTAAATCCTCCAATTGAGTTGCGCCCTCCTGAAACTGCCAAACCCTACAATTTCGGCCCTGATGAAGGAGGCCTCCAAATAAGCCCAAACTCGGCCAAATGATAGATCGGGGTGATAGGATCCCCCTCCTGAAGTATCAGGCCGAAATGCTATGGATAACTCCTCCAAACTGAATAGATATGAATCTCAAAAATGCCCTCCTTCTCTCCAATTCGTCCCACTGCTCTAGGAAATAATCTGAACCATAAATCTCTCTCAAGAGGCACTAGAAATCATGGCTAAGACCCTGCAAGTAAAACCCAAATGCTCAAATGTCCAAGAGACCTCTCAAACTCCTACAACGAACCTTCCCTCAAGAATGGTGCGCCCCTCTTGCTGGAAACCCTAACTGGTGCGCCCTCTCTCTCTCTCTGCCCCTGCAACTGAGTAGATCTGGAACTAGAATGGTGTGGGAGCGTATTGCATCTCCGAGACCAAGCTTGGGACAAGCTAGGTGGAATCTTTCACCACCGAATAGTCTTCTAGGGTTTGTTAAGTCAAAACCCTTAAAACCCCCAATGTTGGGCTCACTAGCTAAAAGCCAGCTATCAAAATATGATCATACGTGAATGAATGAGTAGAGGCCCTTGCCTTTCCTTTATACTTTTTGCTCACCTTGTCCCTCCAAAGTGACTTTCATTTTATTAATATTTAATTAATTAACCTTTTTACCTCTGAGAATCGCCTTATCTCTCCTTGTGGCTTCCCTGGCCACTGAAAGTGACTTCTCAGCGTCCCATCCTGTAGTGTTGCTTCTCCCGATTCCAATGAGCTATTACATTGAGAGGTTCCTCCAAGTAATGTGCCCAAAATGACCTCTTCAGTGAATTTAATTGACTTATAGCCAAAAATACTCAAAACCATGGAAATCGTCGAAATGCCTCGGAACCAAAGCCAATCTGTGCGGAATGGCTCATAATGATGAAATAGGATGAGCAATGCAAGTTGGACCCCACAATGCCTCTCAATAAGCCCTGTACTCGCTATAACATCCATATGGCTACTCTGGTCATCATAAACCTCTGCACTGTGATGATGTCCCAAAGTGGGGACATTACAGTCCTCCCTACTAGAAAATTGTTTGTCCTCTAGCAATAACCAAATCCCATCAAATAAAATACTAGGATCCCATGTCCACCTGTGGGATACACAGTAGAACCCATTCGAAGATGAATACTCATGCACTCTGCTCCCTGGGTCCCATATCAAGTCATGAACTACTAGCCCTTGGGAAGCATAAACCTGAAATACATCAGCTCCGAGAGTCTCCTGCATAAGACACATGACCTCATCTCGAAATGAATCCATCATCCAAGTCTCTACCAAGATCCATATAGCCTCCATCAACTGCTCATGTTGATGCCCGAACGAGGTGCTTCCAGACCTCCGTGAGACACCCGCAAGCGATACGCTCCTCTCAACACTGAAGCTCAATGGAAAGTTAGAATAACTTTCCCCTGCAATGGTCCACTCTCACTTGTCAGTCAGTGAAATGCTCAGTCCTGCAATCCTTGGGTCCCATGCTAACCTCTATCGAAGATCACCATGTTGGCCCTGCACTATGATGACCCTACCTGACTGCTCCCTGTATGTATACTGGATCCTCAAGATGAAATCCCTGTGGCCATTGGACCTGCTGTCCAAAAACTGTACCTGTAAAGACACCTCTATAGAAGAAGTACCTGTCCACCCATCTCCACATCCAATCATGATGATCAAGAGTGGAAATTTGCCTCGCTCTATCGGACAAATCCGACCAGGCCCACTCCAAACCGACCCAAGGTGGAGTAAGTGGCTCTCTGCTGTAACCTGGGTCACCATGTAGCGAAACACCATGCTAACCAAGTGAACTCCCGAATCCCATGGCAGACTTGGAAGTTTATCACTTCCAATCTCCTCTAACTGCTCCTGTGTCAGACTGATCACTGTTGGAAGCCCTCTATGCTCATCTGCTATCATCTGGCCTATGGTGCTCACCATCACACACCAAGTCTCAGCTGGCTACCTGTGATGATCCACCTCTATCCTGCTGGATGTTGTAAAAGTACTCATGTCAGGTGGTCTCGGCCTACGCACTCTCCATGCCCTCTGCCGCTGTTTATCTCTCCTCATGCTGATGTCCATGATAAAAGTGTCGGGAAAGGGTAACAGAGACATTTGTAGCTGACTGTAGGGCTGAGAAATACACCCTGCAAAGCAGTACACCCCTCTGAATCCCACCATACATCTCGACATGTACCTGTGAGCTATCACTCATCACTGTATGCTCCGGCATACTCATGTCGTCTCTCGTAGACTCATGCTGCATCATAGATTCTAGGCATACTGCTGGATCAACCTCTACATGGAGGTCAACCGCTCTCAGAACACAAATGGAAGTGTCCTCCATCAACTGGTGGTCCTCCGCTAGATCACCAACATCCTCTATCAACGTGACTGACTGATACATCTAAGTGTCCACTAAGACAGATGAAGTGGATCTCTGACGAATCTTCTCAAGAGACTCATCTGATCTAGACTCTGATTCTTGAAGGGATGTCTGTGTGCCTCTCAAGAATCCTCGAGTGCTCTCCAACTCCTGAGTAAGTCGATCCACCTCCAACTCCTGCTCCCTCAAGGCTCTATGATACCTCTCGCCAATCCCCAGTAGGTAGTCCCTGTTTGTCAACAACTGTTGGAAGTCGAACCTCATCACAGACATTCTCTCTAAGAGTATGAAAGTCATCTATGGAAAATGTCTCATCTAAACTACCGTGTGCCACTGATGCTCTCCAACAATAATCTACCATCAATGCATGTGTGTCATCAAAACATCTAGTGGTTGCCATGATCATAGCCTCACTAACTCTCAATTGTGCTACTAAGTGGTGTGGCTCCTGATCACAGTCATGCTGAGGAGCCACCTCATATCCCTCACTGCCACTGTCAGTCCTGCTAATGTCAACTCTAGAGTCCCCAAAGACACTCTCTGCATAAGATAACGTGTTGAACTGCCCAATGTCTATTGTGTTGTTGGGTACTCCTGTATGCCACTGCACCCCATCACTAGATGCTATCTCCCCCTGAATCACACTGTATCCTATATGAGCAGCCGTATCCTCCTATGCACTCAACCTGCTACTATCATCTATGCCTGGATCCCATAGAGATGCATCCAGACACATGCTATGGTCATCCTGACTACTAAAGAGTGCATCCTCATCAATGCAGGCCGATCCTAGAAGTAAGTGCTCCATCAACCTGTCAGCCTCTGCAATCTGCTCAACTAATGGAGTCTCCCAAATCTGTGACTCAATCTCCTCATGTTGATCTGTATGTGTATGGTCCATTGTCTGTACTCCCTATATCTCCTCTTGGATCAGTGGATCTACATGTCTGTGGTGTGCATCCCTCACACAAGGCTCCTCAACCCTATCTAACATGCCACTGACCTCCTCATGTGACGTGGCTATCAGAGGTGTCTAGAAGGATGACAGATGTGTCACGGCCATCATAGGAAGCTCATCATCTCTAGGTGCTAACACATGTGAATCCTCACTAGTGTCACCACTTTGTTGAGGTGTAAGGTCATCAATGGTATGTGATACGTCTATTGAGACACTGGTGCTATCGTCCTGTCCATCCATCTGCCTATCCACTACACAAGGGTCATCATCCTCCTCAAGCGTGCTCGTAGCATCATCCTCTGTACAAGAGTCACTATCACTAGCCTCTATGCAAGAGTCACTATCATCATCAGACTGTCCCAAATCATCATCTATCGCTCCATCCTCGCACATCTCATCATCACTGTCATAGTGTGCCTCAATAGTGTGCTTCTGGTCCTTATCCCTGCACCTATGATCTGGTTCCCATAGCCCCTTGCAACTATAGCAAGGTTGTGTGCTCCTAATGGGTGTGGGGCTCCTCTACTCTTCCAACCATCTAGTTGCTTCTTTTTTCTTTTTATCTGATCTGATGATCCCATGTAAGATATCCTCTTCGCTCCAACTAGGCTTTCTAAAGGCTACATACTGAGGAAAGGTTATTAGAGCCCTATTTTCCTCACTAAGGCCGGAATATATTATCTCCAAGCATGTTATCTCAAAGGATTTCCTATCCATTTCCTTCCAACTATCCATTTATCCCTATGAGAGACCCCTCAGGTTGGTAGGATTTAAGCTCTGATACCACTGTAATGATCCCAAGCCATTATGCCAGGAACGTCACTGCTTTGGTGTCTTTTAAAACTTTTATTGGTTTTGGTATTTCGTCAAACACTTGGCTGATTTACTTGTTTAGATATGTTTACTTGCTGAATGGCCTCTTGATTTCGGCCTTAGGGTTTACTGATGTGTTTATATGTGAGTATGCAACTATAAACAAGAAGACATAACCATGGAACATACCTCAACCATATGCAATATGATAGACAAGCCAAAACATCTCAAATCTACTTTTATTCATGAAATAGAGGAACCTGCTACAATGAAGATGTCGATCTGGAATGCTCAATAGATGGCTAAGAGAATAGATAATAGAGTTGCTACAAAAATCTCTCAATAATACAAAATAAGCCTCCAAAGGCTGGATAAGAGATGAAGACCAATGCCAAGGTAGATCTGGGCCGTATGAAGTGCCAAACCCCTACTGGAAGATGCTACGTCCTGCTGGAACTGTCAACCCCTACAATTCCGGCCCTACTGTCAAAGACCTCCAAATGCTACGCTGAAGATGCTGAACTGTAGATCGAGATGAGTGGAAAACTCTCCTGAAATCTCAAACCAAAATACCAAGGGAAACTCCTCCAAATGCTAAATCCTCCAACTGAGTTGTGCCCTCCTGAAACTGCCAAACCCTACAATTTCGGCCCTGATGAAGGAGGCCTCCAAATGAGCCCAAACTCGGCCAAATGATAGATCGGGATGATAGGATCCCCCTCCT
>ML863094.1:7864-23179 GCA_009831015.1 Picea engelmannii
GGGGTTATAGAGGTCTACCAATCAGTTCAGTTGAAGAGTGGCATCCTTGGAGCACATGGTGCATCCTGAAGGGCACGTCGCACAAAGAAACTCAGTTGGTGAGTGGCACCCTTGGAGCACGTGGTGCATCCTGAAGGGCACGTCGTCCAAAAGAAATTCAAGAGACGAGTGGCACCCTTGGCGCACGTGGTATGACCTGAAGGGAACATCGCCATAAAGATGGTTGAAGGAGTCATCCTGTTTAGCCCTAGTCATCAACACCTGAATAAAACCTTAAGCAATTCCCTTAACCTATCGTTGCCTAGCTCAGAATCTAAACCCTAAGCCTAAGACCTTCTAGAAAAAGGGGGAAGATTTAGTGTGGCCTTCACAAATATAACATTCAAAAAAAAAAGGAAAACAAAAACTCAAACCACTATCCTCTCATTGTCCTTGTCTACTTAAATAAACTATCGCCCATCGCCTTGATCTTCCAGTATCCATCTCCTTTTTCTGTACGGTTCACATTAATAAATCGCCATCCCTCCCCATAATTCCTCTTTATTCGTTTTATGTAATACATTTTTTTTCCCCTATACTGGTTTTGACATTGCCTTAATCTCTCATTATCCTAAATATACAGATATATTAATGGTAAATTAAATGATGGATAATGATAAACTACAATGATGAATGCATGCTTATTAATAGAAAAATGAATATATATATATATGTATATTTATATTATAAACAAATAAAGTTAATCATGTGAAAATAAAAGGACATTAAAAAGTGAGCGCACATACTCTTTGAGTTTTTGAAAAGAAAAATAAAAATGAAATATATAAACTAAATAAACTAAAAAGAAAAATAAGAAAGTCAAAAGAGAAAAAGGGGGGAAAACCTAAGAAAAAGAAGAATTATGGTTTGAGTTTGGATAAAAAGAAAGGGAGAGGGGAAAGCAGGGGGACATTTTTTCAGATTGGTATGGTTATGCAGCCAGAGTAGAGACTGGACTGACTGTTGGTAGAAGTTGGGAATTCTCAGCAGACTTGAGTGGTAGCTCAGCGTTGGAGGCAAGCTGAGAAGCTAGTTACTCTCTCATTGTGTGTGGCCCCTTTGCGGCTTGGGGGGATGAGGGGGAAGAAGAGTACCCCTAGCATTTGGCTGGGAGGTACCGGTGAGTTCTTTGCGGTCGGCAAGCAGGAGAAGGGGCGGCATGAGCACAGGAATCGTTGCGGCAAGCGAATAAGGCTAAGGTATGTTCCTGAACTAAGTAGAGTAGAATGGATAGTGATTTACTGCTGTGATTATGGTTGTATTGTTGTGAACTATTGTTTCCTCATCCTTCATACTTTGTAATAAAAAAAAATGAGGGTATTTCAGAAGATCTTCGTTCTATAACAACTCAGTCGAGGGTTTTGGGTAAATGGCTGTGGGTTTATGTTATTCCTTCTTGAGTTTTTTTTTTTTACCGTGGGGTTCGTCTCTTCTTACCGTGGGCGTTTTTCTTTCCATGGGTGTTCGATTTATACATGGGTGTGTTTCTTCCACTGGGATTCATTTGCGCCGTGGGCAACTCTTGTGCTTGGGGCATTTCTTGCTGCGTTTGACATACCTAAATTTTGCCTTCATGTCTCGGTGTCTTAATGTATCTGTTTTTTTTATCTCCGCGTTAAATTTTTCCATTTACTACTTGCGTTACATTCCTATGGTTCCATTATCCTTTTAAGATTGTGTTCAATATTGTCTGCGAATTTAGGTTTTAATATCACTGTTAATGAAAGCATTTTATTACGACTGTTTGATGTTTGGGTTCAATATTACCAAATTAAATTATGGCTCTATCGTCATGGGTTATATATCTAGTCCTATCCTCGTTTAAATTTTGTGGTTTAACTGAGCCTGGCCTTAAATTTCATGACTGTAATATAACTGTCCTAGAATTCTAAAATAAACCCGGTTCTAATGCTAGGGTCCTTTAGCATTTAGCTTTAGGTATGGATAATCTCGTTTAACCTTATGGATCCAATGTTCTTGATTTCTATCATGGCTTCATGATTGTTGGTCAATAATCAGGTCCAATACTGGCAGTTAATGTTAGGGTTATAATATCCCTTTAATTTTGGGCTTTACATTATCATTTAATTTTAGGTTGAACTTTGTCGCACAATAGTATGGTTAAATTGCATGTTTTAAATTCGGGTTATAATGGCATGGGGACAAAGTGAAAATTCTGGTTATACGTTATCGACCTTCCATTGAGACAATGGCTTGCGAGTCCTCACACCACCGTCAATCTATTCGAACCTTAGCAGAGCCATTCACTGTACCCGTTCGGTGATCCTTCAAGAGTCTGTTTATCTTGTATTCTACAGGAATCCTTCCTTTCTTAGGCGGGCATCGACTCGTTTATTATTCCAGTAATGGCGCACATGTTTAAGTATCGATCAGCCTATAGTCCCGCACGTGTTATGTCCTATAAATTTCGGGTTTCAAGCTCTGTTATGAGCATTTAATCATTCTGGTATTGCTGTTATTTCTATTGAACAGTCTGGACTTGAACCAACACTGTCCTATTATCCATTACCAGCTAGTGTCCCGATTGGCAAACAAAATTATACTTCTTTTTTAATTCGAGAAAACTTTCCTTTGGAAGAATTCCGGTTATAACCATGCCATTCTTTATAATTATGGTTGTTATCGTTTAGCCTTGGTTTTCCACCCTTTAACAAAAATAAATTTAAATCTTCCCTGTATGAAGGATCGTGCCTTAACGTCCTTGTATTTTCGTGGAGCCTGTGCAGTGTGCCCTAAGGGATTGCCAGAACCCCTTCTCCTCTGTGGCATGTAAACGATGTAGGGTTGTTGTGTCGTTGAATTGGGTAGCGTGACGAGTGCCCACCGTTCGCCAGGTAGCCTTTCACCAACCTGTGTTGGGCAGTGAGCTGAACGCCAGCTTCTCCCACCTCAACACTCAGAATTTAGGGTTGAGCGCAATAAATGTGGGCATAGGTAGTGGAACGCTAACCTTGTGCCTAACGATAAAGATTTAATTATTGTTACTCAGTTGATAATTCACTAGTATAATTGCGATTATGCCATAAGCAGTGTTAGTTAATACCAACGAGTAATTGATATATAATTATTGTTATTCAAATGATGTCTATTGGGTTATTAATAATTAAGTCTTAGCGAGGTCATTATTGCTGGAAATTAATTGCATTATGGTTTATGTAAAAAGGGACATTGTTACTTTTCCACGAATTTAGTTTTTGTAGCTTGCCCATTTCGCATTAACTCTAATTTCCTTATTTTAATTGAATAATTGAGACGTGAAGGTAATGAAAAGATAGGCATAATTTAATAGGAATGATTTTAATACTTGTTATAGGCTTTTATGTTAATAGCTTTTAAATTTGAATGCCATTGACAATATTGTATAAATGTTAATACCGATATGGTTTTAAGTGCAATATTGATATTGGCTTTCACACATTATTGTCTTCCACCTATTAATAACATATTGGTTGTAGGCCATGTCATAATAGGCATTCATTGATTTATTTGTTATAGGTTTAAAGTTTAATATTGTTTAAATTGGGCACAACGATAATAATTGTAAAATAGAATATTAATTTTGGTTAAATCCACAATTTTAATATTTGCTTAATGGAAATGGTAGTGCTTGTTAAAATGGAAATATTAATAAATTTTTTTATTACCTGGGTATTAATCGTTTAAATTGCAATAATAAGGATGTATGATTTGCCAGGGAAATAATGATGCATGAGAATTAATATTTGTGTAACGGACATGATATTACTTGTTAACTTGCAATAATTAGGTTGTTTAATTTGCGAGGGAATTGATGATGGTGGATTCGCGATTTTAATAGTTGTTTTATTGCCATGATATTACTTGTTAACTTGCAATGATAAGGTTGTTTTAATTGCCAGGGAATTAATGATGGTTGATTTGCAATTTTAAGGTTTGTTTATTTGCCATGAAATTACTTGTCAAGTTGAAATACTAAGGGTCGTTTTATTTTGCAAGGTCAGTGGTGATTGGGTGAGTCGCATTGTTAATATCTGTTGGATGAATGTTCGGATGATGTTTAGATCGCAATGTTAGTATTGGCTTAGTTGAAATGTTAATGATTATTGTCATGTCAATGTTAAGTTGGATTCTTTTTAGTTGCCATTGATTGTAATGCCTAATGTTAATGCTCTTGGTCAAGTTAATGTTAATAATAATTGTTAAGGTTAAGTGTATTATTGCTAGAGTACTAATCAAAAGCAAGGAGGTTGATTGTATGCGTAGAGTAAGGAATGCCGACATTATTATTGTTCTGTGTTAATTATTAGGAGATGGTAATGTTTATTTTTAATGAGGACTTATATGTTGGAATGCCTTGAATTAAGTAGAGTGTCGATTGAGTTCTCCTGACCTGCATCTCCCGTAGAGGTCATGAATGTACCGGATTTTGTAATACTTGGTGGTATTGTATTGCGTAGTCTGTTCGTGTCGGGTGGGATCTAGGCACCTCTCGTAGCATAGTATTTATGTCTGTGTGTAAATCCGATGGAAGGAATCCAGTGCCGTATCAAGAGTCTCGGGCTGTTTAAAGGCACAGTTCCACTCTTGCGACACACTCTGAGCCGTATCAGTAGTCTCGGGTTGTTTAAAGGAACAGTTCCACTACTCCGACTCTACCATGGATTCCTTCATTCTGTGACCTTACTGTACCTAACCCCTGGGGTCTGTTCGGCTCACAGCTGCTAGTTGCACGCCCTATGTCCAGGGGCATTGTTTCTTGTGTCACTGTGATATGTCGGGTCGTCTTGATTGTGTTCATCTTACTTGCGTCTTGTTGGTTCGAGTGGTGACGTAGAGTCAAGGAGGTTGTTTCTTCTACACGCGTGCACACACTTTAACAAACAAAAAAAATTTGCACCGGTTGACAGCGTAGTTGTCCTTATCTTGGAGGGTTGTTACATATGGTATTAGAGCTGATTCAACCCGCGACTTAGGGGTTCGCTGCGGCTTTCATTGACATGAGTTGGTTTTATTATACTATTTCTGATCGATTGATTGTGTGGGTGCAGGTAATCATGGTTAGAGGACGTCGCGGAGGCAGACGACGGGGTTCTAGGGGAGGAGGCAAGATGCCCCCAGTGGCATCCACGCCTGAGGGGTCTAACCCCCAGGGAGGCGAGCAGGTGCTCGGACAGGAACATATATCAGTTAGTGATGTTGTGGGGATGATGAGATCCTTTCAGCTCATGTCCGAGGTTCTGATCAGCCGTTTGGACAGAGACGAGGCCAGGGTGCCATCACCCCCTGAGGTTCTACCACGCACACCGGCCGTCACAGGTAGCATTCACCGTGAACTCGAGAAGGTAAAATTTCCCGAGTTATTTGGTGCCCCGAACGGCGCAGCCACCGAGGCATGGTTGGAGAATATGGCGATGTGCTTCGCACTTCACGATTATACCTCCAACATGAAGGTTTGCATGGCAGTCTTTCAACTGAAGTGGAGCGCTCTTCTATGGTGGAAGACGCTCCTACTACAACTGAACATGGTCGTGGAAGATGTGTCATGGGAACTGTTCGAGGAACGGTTCCGACAGAGGTACCTATCCGAGGAATTCATTGAGCGTCAGCTCAACGAGTTCAACACGCTATGACAGGGAGGCCGTACGGTGCCCGAGTATGAGGCACGATTCATGAAGCTGCTCCGGTATGCTCCGCACCTTAACACAAAGAAGCTCAAAGTCAACAACTTCGTGTTTGTCCTTAACGACAGTCTGCGTGCAAAGGTTAGGATCTTGATGCCTCAAACCTTGCATGACACTGTCCAAAAGGCCCTCATAGCAGAGCAGGAGCTTATCAGCAGGGGTCAGACCAGGACTCCAGCGAGACCCACAGGGCAGAGTTCATCTGGTGCACCGCGACATCAGAAACCAGTGAGACATACGCCGGGACCTCGTGGCTTCCAGAGGGGATCCACGTTCACTACACCTCGACGACCGCTGCCTCAGCAGCGAACACCGTATCGAGGACCACAGCACCAGCACCAGCGTCACCCAAAGCAGTAGCAGTTTAGGCCTGTTCAACAGAACAGGGTTTTAGGACGGTGGGCAGTCCTCTTCTACTTCGGGTACCAGGACTACTGGGTCGAAGAAGGGGTGTTGGACGTGTGGGGAGCCACACTACTAGTGTGACTGTCCTGTGGAGAGGGCCAGGATGTCTAGAGCAGCCGGACCCGCTACCATGGGAGATATGGGCAAGGCCCATCGGATTCATGCAGCGGTGAATAACCGCCAGGCAGAGCACTAGTCGACTGTGCTCGTGACGACAGGTACGGTCACTGACCAAACCCTTAGCATTTTGATAGACCCAGGAGCTACTAAGAGTTTCATTTCTGGTGCAACGCTAAAAAGGATTAAGGTAAAGGCAGTCGAACAGGATGAGTTTAGCTTCGTGGAGATGGCTTCGAGAGCCAAAAAGAAGGTTGGAGGAAAGGTTACGGGCTGTGCTCTTAACCTGGGAGAGTTTGTCACGAGAGTCAACTTGTACGTCATGATCTTAGGATCTTATGATGTCGTGATCGCTATGGATTGGTTGGAAATGCATGAGGCGATTCTCAACCGTAAGACAAAATAGTTGAGCTTGGTTGATGACGAAGGATAGAGACGTGTGATTGTAGGACGGAACCAGGGAGTTTCCCTGCAATTCGTCTCTTCCTTACAGTTACGGAAGAGTATGCGCAAGGGGTGCAAACTTTATGCGATCCTCGCACTCAACGAGAAGGGAGTAGCGGAAGGTCTAGAACTCCTTCCGATGGTGAAGGAGTTTGCGGACGTTTTTCCAGAGGATTTGCCTGGGATTCCGCCGGAGAGGGAACTGGAGTTTACCATAGACCTGAAACCGGGAACTGAACCGATAGTAAGAATGCCTTATCGGATGTCGACCCCGGAGCTGCAAGAGCTGAAAATGCAACTGAAGGAGTTGTTGGACCTGGGACTGATACATCCTAGTGTGTCATTGTGGGGTGCACCAGTTATTTTCATTCGAAATAAGGATAGATCGTGGAGGCTTTGCATTGACTACCGTCAACTGAACAAGGCTACGATCAAGAATCAGTATCCCTTACCCAGAATTGATGATCTATTCGATCAAATGAAGGGTGCGACGGTGTTATCCAATATCGATTTGCGATCTGGATATCACCAGTTACGGATCAAGGAGGATGGCATTCCTAAGACCGCCTTTAAGACGAGATTTGGACATTACGAGTTTACAGTTTTTCCTTTTGGACTGACAAACGCCCCAGGGGTGTTCATGAGTTTGATGAACGGGATGTTCCACGAGTACTTGGACAAGTTCGTCCAAGTATTCATTGACGATATCTTGATCTACTCTTGGACGACGGAGGAGCATGATGAGCACTTACGCTTGGTACTACAATGCTTACGAGAACAAAAATTGTATGGGAAGTTGTCCAAATGTTATTTTTACCAATCGAGGATTCACTACTTAGGGCATGTCATCTCTGGCGAGGGTATCGCCGTGGATCCAACCAAGGTTGAGGCTATTATGGAATGGCCTGTGCCAATGAATGTCATTGAAGTGCGTAGTTTTATGGGGTTAGAAGGATACTATCGACAGTTTGTCGAGGGTTTTTCGAAGATAGCAAATCCAATCACGGAATTGCAGAAGAAAAACAAGAAGTTTGTTTGGACAGAGAAATGCGCGGAGGCCTTTCGGAGGCTTAAGGAGTTGCTGACAACTGCGCCAATACTAAAGGTCCCTGACATGGACGCAGACTTCTTGGTATGCACTGACGCATCCAAGGAAGGTTTAGACGGAGTCTTGATGCAGGACGGACGAGTGATTGCTTACATTTCGAGAAAGTTGAGAAGGCATGAGGAGAACTACACGACACACGATTTGGAGTTATTAGCCAATTTTTATGCCTTGAAGGTTTGGAGACACTACCTTATTAGATGAAGATTCGAATTAAAGACTGATCATTGTGGACTACAACACATTTTTATGCAAAGCGACCTGAACGCGCGACAGCGGCGTTGGTCTGAATTACTTAGCGAATATGATTTTGAGATTTCTTACATAAAGGGAACAGTGAACTGAGTGGTGGATGCTTTGAGTCGGAGGCCACACATATTTTTGGTGTTACCTCTTCAGACAAATCTACGTGAGAAGATTCTCACCTTACAGCGTGATGATGACTGGTACACAGAAGTCAAGGATTTTATCGGACAAAACACAATGATGGTACCACGTTATGAGGGATATTCACTTGATAGCAACGATTTATTGAGGTATAGAAGTCGGATTTACGTACCTCCAAACGATGAGTTGAGGATGCTGATCTTGAGCGAGGCTCATAGAGCAGTTTACATGGATCACCCGGGAGTCACGAAGATGAGGGCAGACCTCAAACCCTTATTCTTTTGGAAAGGAATGAAGGTCGACATAGTTAACTTTGTGGCTAGATGTCTAGAGTGTCAGCAGGTAAAGGTTGAACATAGACACCCGACAGGACTACTTCAACCACATGCCATTCCAGAATCGAAATGGGAAGTTATATCGATGGATTTTATTGTTGGATTTCCACTGACGGCGAGGAGACATGACTCAATTTTTGTAGTAGTAGACACTCTGACGAAGAGTGATCACTTTATTCCTGTGCGTACGACATATCAGGCACCTGACATAGCGAGAGTTTTCATCAGCGAGATTGTGAGGCTGCATGGTGTGCCTAAAAAGATTATATCCGATCAAGGATTGGTGTTTACTAGACGATTTTGGACGAGTTTCCAAGAGGCCTTGGGAACCCAACTTAACTTTAGTACTGCATATCACCTAGAGACGGACGGACAGACAAAACGTACGAACCAAAACTTGGAAGACATGTTGCGCATGTACGTGATGGACCAACAAAAGCACTGGGAGGAATTCTTGCCTCTAGTAGAGTTCGCTTACAACAATAGTTACCAAAGCACCATTAATATGACGCCTTTTAAGTTTCTTTATGGGCGACCGTGTCGGACGCCCTTGAGTTGGGATCGACTTGAGGATAGGTTCCTGGTGGGACCAGAAGCGATCCAAGAAATGGAAGAGCAGATGCAATCCATAAGACAAAGGATTAAAGAAGCACAAGATCGACAGAAGAGTTATGCCTATGCGCACCGAGTCGACTGTAGCTACGAGGTTGGCGATCGAGTCTTCTTGCGGGTTAAACCGCATAAGAGTTCGATCAACTTTGGAAAGGGAGATAAACTCTCTACTAGGTTCGTGGGACCTTTTGAGATTGTGGAGAGAAAGGGGCCCGTGGCCTATCGACTAGCCTTACCTGATTCTTTGAGGCTTATGCACGATGTTTTTCATGTATTTGTTTTGAGACATTATATTAGTGATCCTACGCATGTGATTGACCTGAGTTCCTTGCAGGTATCATATGAGGGAGCGCTAATGGCTGAGCCGGTCTGCATATTAAATCATCGCGTTCGACAGTTACGACGTCGAACGGTAGATCAGGTCAAGGTCCAGTGGGACAGTTATAGTCCACACTCGGTGACCTGGGAGGACGCAGATGATATGCGTTAGCAGTTTCCATTTTTGTTTGATAGATGGACTTATGATACTGTGATACTTTATTTTTGCATGTATACTGAGAAACTTCGGGACGAAGTTTAGACCAAGAGGGGGTGTATGTAACATCCCGCTCTGGCGCACTGAGAACACTTATTATTTGAGGACACTTGCTCGCAAGTGATCTGGACCCTTTTTGAAGTTAGACGTATTATATTTGATTATGATGTGATTGACAGATGACATGATGTGTTACTATTCGATTAGACGGGTGCTATTGACTCAGTTTGATTGAGTGTGCAGGGATTTTGACCTTGAGGATGCAGAGGCATCGGTAGAACCCGCTTAGACTCCGAACTGAGTCAGGGAGTGTGCTTTTGGGTTGATATGTTTATTATGATGTTTCATTTGATTGATGATTTGATGTTGACATTTCTGACATGATTATTGGTGATGCAGGCTGACGATAGCTTGCCGACTTGACTCACATATGGAGTAAAGGGGCCACACACGATTGCATAGAGGTTGAGGGAGAGGGGTGGACAGCAGCCCTACCACCGCCTACTAGCACTCCCACCGTGGCTCGAACTGTAGGTTAACGATTATCTAGTTCGAGAGGACCCACGATGCCATGAGGGGCGACTGCGACAGTCGCTCACGATGATTCTAAGGGGCATGCAATAAGGCAGGGGCCTTATTCCTTAGAGCCCTTAGTCTCCTACTAGTTCACCTGGCGGAGTGTTGACTCCAGGGGTTATAGAGGTCTACCAATCAGTTCAGTTGGCGAGTGGCACCCTTGGAGCAYGTGGTGCATCCTGAAGGGCACGTCGCACAAAGAAACACAGTTGGCGAGTGGCACCCTTGGAGCACGTGGTCCAAAATAAATTCAAGAAATTCAAGAGGCGAGTGGCACCCTTGGCGCACGTGGTGCGACCTGAAGGGCACGTCGCCATAAAGATGGTTGAAGGAGTCATCCTATTTAGCCCTAGTCATCATCACCTGAATAAAACCTTAAGAAATTCCCTTAACCTATCGTCGCCTAGCTCAGAATCTAAACCCTAAGCCTAAGACCTTCTAGAAAAAGGGGGAAGATTTAGTGTGGCCTTAACAAATATAACATTAAAAAAAAATGGAAAACAAAAACTCAGACCACTATCCTCTCATTGTCCTTGTCTATTTAATTAAACTATCCCCCATCGCCTTGATCTTCCAGTATCCATCTCCTTTTTCTGTCTGGTTCACATTACTAAATCGCCATCCCTCCCCGTAATTCCTCTTTATTCGTTTTATGTAATACATTTATTTTTCCCCTATACTGGTTTTTCCATCGCCTTAATCTCTCATTATCCTAAATATACAGATATATTAATGGTAAATTAAATGATGGATAATGATAAACTACAATGATGAATGCATGCTTATTAATAGAAAAATGAATATATATATGTATATTTATATTATAAACAAATTATAAACAAATAAATTTAAGCATGTGAAAATAAAAGGAAATAAAAAAGTGAGCGCACATATTCTTTGAGTTTTTGAAAAGAAAAATAAAAATGAAATATATAAACAAAATAAACTAAAAAGAAAAATAAGAAATTCAAAAGAGAAAAAGGGGGGAAAACCTAAGAAAAACAAGAATTAGGGTTTGAGTTTGGATAAAAAGAAAGGGAGAGGGGAAAGGAGGGGGACCTTTTTTCAGATTGGTATGGTTATGCTCCCAGAGTAGAGACTGGACTGATTGTTGGTAGGAGTTGGGAATTCTCAGCAGACTTGAGTGGTAGCTCAGCCTTGGAGGCAAGCTGAGAAGCTAGTTACTCTCTCATTGTGTGTGGCCCCTTTGCGGCTCGGGGGGCTAAGGGGGAAGAAGAGTACCCCTAACATTTGGCTGGGAGGTACCGGTGAGTTCTTTGCGGTCGCCAAGCAGGAGCAGGGGCGACAGGAGCACAGGAATCGTTGCGGCAAGCGAATAAGGCTAAGGTATGTTCCTGAACTAAGTAGAGTAGAATGGATAGTGATTTATTGCTGTGATTATGGTTGTATTGTTGTGAACTATTGTTTCCTCGTCCTTCATACTTTGTAAGAAAAAAAATGAGGGTATTTCAGAAGATCTTCGTTCTATAATAGCTCAGTCGAGGGTTTCGGGTAAATGGCTGTGGGTTTATGTTATTGCTTCTTGAGTTTTTTTTTTACCGTGGGATTCGTCTCTTCTTACCGTAGGCATTTTTCTTTCTGTGGGTGTTCGATTTATACATGGGCGTGTTTCTTCCACTGGGATTCATTTCTGCCGTGGGCAAATCTTGTGCTTGGAGCATTTCTTGCTGCGTTTGACATACCTAAATTTTGCCTTCATGTCTCGACGTCTTAATGTATCTGTTTTTTTTTATCTCCGCGTTAAATTTTTCCATGTAATACTTGCGTTACATTCCTATGGTTCCATTATCCTTTTAAGACCGTGTTCAATATTGTCTGCGAATTTAGGGTTTAATATCACCGTTAATGAAAGCGTTTTATTACGGCTGTTTGATGTTTGGGTTCAATATTACCAAATTAAATTATGGCTCTATCGTCATGGGTTATAGATCTGGTCCTATCCTCGTTTAAATTTTGTGGTTTAACTGAGCCTGGCCTTAAATTTCATGACTGTAATATAACTATCCTAGAATTCTAAAATAAACCTGGTTCTAATGCTAGGGTCCTTTAGCGTTTAGCTTTAGGTATGGATAATCGTGTTTAACCTTATGGATCCAATGTTCTTGATTTCTATCCTGGCTTCATGATTGTTGTTCAATAATCAGGTCCAATACTGGCGGTTAATGTTAGGGTTATAATATCCCTTTAATTTTGGGCTTTACATTATCATTTAATTTTAGGTTGAACTTTGTCGCGCAATAGTATGGTTAAATTGCATGTTTTAAATTCGGGTTATAATGGCATGGGGACAAAGTGAAAATTTTGGTTATACGTTATCGACCTTCCATTGAGACAATGGCTTGAGAGTCCTCACACCACCGTCAATCTATTCAAACCTTAGCAGAGCCATTCACTGTACCCGTTCGGTGATCCTTCAAGAGTCCGTTTATCTTGTATCCTACTCGTTTATTATTCCAGTAATGGCGCACAGGTTTAAGTATCGGTCAACCTATAGTCCCGCACGTCTTCTGTCCTATCAATTTTGGGTTTCAAGCTCTGTTATGAGCATTTACTCATTCCGGTATTGCTGTTGTTTCTGTTAAACCGTCTGCACTTGAACCAACACTGTCCTGTTATCCATTACCAGCTGGTGTCCCGATTGGCAAACGAAATTATACTTTTTTTTTTAATTCGAGAAAAATTTCCTTTGGAAGAATTCCGGTTATAACCATTCCGTTCTTTATAATTATGGTTGTTATCGTTTAGCCTTGGTTTTCCACCCTTTAACAAAAATAAATTTAAATCTTCCCTGTATGAAGGATCGTGCCTTACCGTCCTTGTATTTTCGTGGAGCCTGCGCAATGTGCCCTAAGGGATTGCCAGAACCCCTTCTCCTCTGTGGCATGTAAACGGTGTTGGGTTGTTGTGCCATTGAATTGGGTAGCGTGACGAGTGCCCACCGTTCGCCAGGTAGCCGTTCACCAACCTGTGTTGGGAAGTGAGCTGAACGCCAGCTTCTCCCACCTCAACGCTCAGAATTTAGGGTTGAGCGCAATAAATGTGGGCGTAGGTAATGGAACGTTAACCTTGTGCCTAACGATAAAGATTTAATTATTGTTACTCAGTTGATAATTCACTAGTATAATTACGATTATGCCATAAGAAGTGTTAGTTAATACCAGCGAGTAATTGATATCTAATTATTGTTATTCAAATTATATCTATTGGGTTATTAATAATTAAGTCTTAGCGAGGTCATTATTGCTGGAAATTAATTGCATTATGGTTTATGTAAAAAGGGACATTGTTACTTTTCCACGGATTTAGTTTTTGTAGCTTGCCCGGTTAGCATTAACTCTAATTTCCTTATTTTAATTGAATAATTGAGACGTGAAGGTAATGAAAAGATAGGCATAATTTAATAGGCATGATTTTAATACTTGTTATAGGCTTTTATGTTAATAGCTTTTAAATTTGAATGACATTGACAATATTGTATAAATGTTAATACCGATATGGTTTTAAGCGCAATATTGATATTGGCTTTCACACATTATTGGCTTCCACCTATTAATAACAGATTGGTTGTAGGCCATGTCATAATAGGCATTCATTGATTTATTTGTTATAGGTTTAAAGTTTAATATTGTTTAAATTGGGCACAACGATAATAATTGTAAAATAGAATATTAATTTTGGTTAAAGCCACAATTTTAATATTTGCTTAATGGCAATGGTAGTGCTTGTTAAAATGGCAATATTAATAATTTGTTTTATTACCTGGGTATTAATCGTTTAAATTGCAATAATAAGGATGTATGATTTGCCAGGGCAATAATGATGCATGAGAATTAATATTCGTGTAATGGCCATGATATTACTTGTTAACTTGCAATAATCAGGTTGTTTAATTTGTGAGGGAATTGATGATGGTGGATTCACGATTTTAATAGTTGTTTTATTGCCATGATATTACTTGTTAACTTGCAATGATAAGGTTGTTTTAATTGCCAGGGAATTAATGATGGTTGATTTGCAATTTTAAGGTTTGTTTATTTGCCATGAAATTACTTGTCAAGTTGCAATACTAAGGGTCGTTTTATTTTGCAAGGTCAGTGGTGATTGGGTGAGTCGCATTATTAATATCTGTTGGATGAATGTTCGGATGATGTTTAGATCGCAATGTTATTATTGGCTTAGTTGAAATGTTAATGATTATTGTCATGTCAATGTTAAGTTGGATTCTTTTTAGTTGCCATTGATTGTAATGCCTAATGTTAATGTTAATAATAATTGTTAAGGTTAAGTGTATTATTGCTAGAGTACTAATCAAAAGCAAGGAGGTTGATTGTATGCATAGAGTAAGGAATGCAGACATTATTATTGTTCCATGTTAATTATTAGGAGATGGTAATGTTTATTTTTAATGAGGACTTATATGTTGGAATGCCTTGAATTAAGTAGATTGTCGATTGAGTTCTCCTGACCTGCATCTCCCGTAGAGGTCATGAATGTCCCGGATTTTGTAATACTTGGTGGTATTGTATTGTGTAGTCTGTTCGTGTCGGGCGGGATCTAGACACCTCTCATAGTGTAGTATTTATGTCTGTGTGTAAATCCGGTGGAAGGAATCCAGTGCCGTATCAAGAGTCTCGGGCTGTTTAAAGGCACAGTTCCACTCTTCCGACACACTCTGAGCTGTATCAGTAGTCTCGGGCTATTTAAAGGCACAGTTCCACTACTGCGACTCTACCATGGATTCCTTCATTCTGTGACCTTACTGTGCCTAACCCCTGGGGTCTGTTCGGCTTACAGCTGCTAGTTGCACGCCTTATGTCCAAGGGCGTTGTTTCTTGTGTCACTGTGACATGTCGGGTCGTCTTGATTGTGTTCATCTTACTTCCGTCCTGTTGGTTCGAGTGGTGACGTAGAGTCGAGGGGGTTGTTTCTTCTACACGCGCGCACACACTTTAACAAACAAAAAAAATTTGCACCGGTTGACAGAGTAGTTGTCCTTAGCTAGGAGGGTTGTTACATAACTGGTAAGATAAACTAGGAGACTACAGGGAATGCGACTTC
>WSFP011419613.1:0-23179 GCA_009831015.1 Picea engelmannii
TGTCCAACCTGTCAATGTCATTGATACTCAACCAAATCCTCTCACATGGATCATATACCAAGGACACCTCTCAACTAGATGTCCAACATCACCAACACATGTCTCTACCAAGAATGTACCAATATCACCAACATACCATCACAAGATATGTGTCTCAACCATGTACCAAATCATGTACCAAACCATCAACCTATACCATACCAAGCATAAAAAATATACCACAACCTTTACCAAAACAAGTGCATCAACCATGCACCAACACATGTACCACAACAAGTGCATCAATCATGCACCAACATCTGTACCATGTACCTCAACCATCAATCATGTACATCAACACATGTACCATACCATTTACCAACAATGTATCTCAATCATATACCATATCACTCAATCATACCATTTACCATATGATATCATCAATGAAGTTCCTCAAGCATAACCAATACAACCTCAATACTAAGATACCAATATAGCCAAGATGTGCTACTAATCAATGTACCATAACATCAATAAGTTGTATCTCAACATCTACCAATATCACCAAGACATTCACCTCATACAGGTACCAAGAATATGCCTTACACCATGCACCAAAGATGTGCCTCATACATATACCAATGCCTCAACAAGATACCAAAATCAACACCATCAACACGTAACTAAGATGTACCTCAAACCATGTCCCTTAAGCATGTGCCAACATCCATAAACTATGTAGCAAGAGATACCATCAAACATGTTCCATAGATTCACTCATATACCATACAACAAACCATATTCCAAGTATTCAAGATGTGTGATCCAACCCCCCCCTAGGGCTCACACGACCTCCCGGTCTAGGATCAAGTTACACAGGAGACAAAGTGTCTCTCGGGTCCTCACATAACCCTTAGAATTCTTGCCACAAGAATTTTCTTCTCTCACTGTGTTGAATTGTGTGTTCATGAGGGTATTCTTACTCCAGTAGATTCGTGCACATGACCTTAGGCCTAATAGCTTGGGCTTAAAACTTGGGAAGCGGTAACTTCGGCACTCTAGAACTTCGGGGCTTTGGAAGATTTACCAACAACACACTCCAATTCTCCCAAATATCCAAACTGGAGAACTCCTGAAGAGTTCAAGGATCAATGGTCCACATTCCTTTCCACGATCTACAACTAAAAGGAACTCCAGAGCTTCGGGCTTCGGGACTTTTTGCGACTCCAACACACAATACCTTCGAACTAGCGAAGGGATGAAATCCACAGATCCGACGGTCCTCATTTACCCTTCAACAAACGGTCAGGATTGGCTCTAGGATTYAGTACTTTTCCAACCTCAACCAACAACTTCTCCTGAATTGTCGAATTCTGAACACTCGAAAATCTATAGTCCACGTGTAACCAACAATTGATGGTCAGGATTTACTCCGGAATTTGGGACTTCAGGGAATTATCCACTCCACGTAACAACAACCAATTTCTCCCAAAGTGTTGAATCACCGAACTAATCGAGGATCCAACAACTCACACTCACCTAGTGATCTACGGTGTAGATTCACTCTGAGACTTCAAAGCTTCGGGGATTTTGCCTTACTTACAACAACAACTAAAAAAAAATGGTTGGAGAAGTGGAGTCCGAAGGACTTGGGGTATTAACAACCGTGCTCCTTCTCTTTCATCCAATGGATGTGAGGGATTCTAATATTTCCAAAAAAATATCGTCCACTCGATCTTAAAAACAAAATGAATTCCTCCTCTTGAGGATTTATTCTCAATATCCCTCCTTGAAATTTTCCACTTAAAGGACTCAAACCTTGGCACACACTTTACGCTTCCCTCCTAAGCTTGGGACTTAAAAAAATGTCACCTACACGCTCCTTGTGCTATCTTTCCTCTGAGCTTGGGACTTGAAAAAGTCATCTATGCACTCCTTGCACTATCTCTCCTCTGAGCTTGGGACTTGAAAAAGTCACCCATGCACTCATTGCGCTATCTCTCCTCTGATATTTATCAACACTTAACAAAGTGTCGACTTTGTGCACTGGTATCCCCTATGATATTTTATACTCCTATCACTATAGGCACACTCCTTGCACTCGCTCTGTGTAAACTTACGCTATCTCTCCTAATCTATTTCAGCCTATAGATGGTTTGGTCTCCGCACTCCTTGCATGGGAACTGTGCACTCCTTGCACCGATATTTTAGAAGAGAAACAATTGAAAAGTAAATTAACTTTAAAGACTCATTCAACCAACCATTTATATGCACACATGCACACAAACACAGAGATAAAATAACTCAAAATTGACCCAGTTTCTCAAAGATAAGCAATCTCGGAAATTGAAACCAATTCTCCTCTTCTATATTCCTTTAGCAAATATTTACAATGATTTCAACATCCTTCAGCAGCTGCCTATTTTGGGCATAAATTACATTGATTTATACATGAAGGAGTTTATCTAGCCTTCCCTCCAGACTATTATAGTGTTTTCATATCACAATTAAAAACATCATGCCACTAGGATTATTAAAATAAATGAATAATTACAATCCAAATATGAGTCAGCTCTCAAAATATGTACAATCCTATAGGCATTAAATGAAATTACAATATATTGGAGCACATACAATGGCTCTAGCGTCAAGATCTCATGGGATCTTTAATTACAATTTTTTCAAAATTTAAAGTGACACGTCCTCCTTGGAATCCAAACTAGTTAAGTGCATTGGGATGGATGCTGAGTTGTTCTCCACCTTGCCTCATTAAATGATGACGGTGATGCTCTTGCATAAATGTGACTCTAACAATGTATCATACCATCACCAAGGTGTACCATGCACAATCACTACCATGACATGCCTCAGGCATTTACCATAACAACATAAGAATAAGCCTTAAAACTAACAGATAAGCATAACTTTGATCCTGTAGACATCCTATTGTATCAGATAAAAAATTAGTATTCCAACTTGGGCATCAACAACCTGGTACAAGCATCACTTCTGGCAACATAATGAAGTAGGTGCATCAACATCAACATCTGTGGTAATCTGACAGACCGTACTTACTAGACCTTCGAGATCATCCCATGAATAATAATATTCTGTAGGATATAGAATCCTAACTGAACTACCATGTGGTACTCTGACAAACCGTCCTTACCAGACCTTCAGGATCTACCCAAGAATCATAATATTCCCTAGGATATAAAATCCTAACTAAGTTACCAGTATTGACCACAACTGGCACATAAATGCATAGGTACTCTGACAGACTGTCCTTACCAGACCTTTGGGATATACCCAAGGATGATCAGTCACCTAGGTTATAAAATCCTAACTGAGATACTCGTTGTTGGCCAGGATACCATAGTATCATCAAAATCACTCCCCCTTTCAAGGGAGGTCCTTTTATGCTACACCAATCTTGTCTCAGAAGTACTCAAACTTCACACAAGACAAAGACTTAGTCAACACATATGCAACCTACTCATTTGTGACAACATATTGGAACTTTACATCTCCCCTCTGCACCATGTCAGAAATGTAGTGATATTGGATATCTACATTATTCGTATTATCATGGAACATTGGGCTCTCTATCATATTTATGCAACTCTAGTTATTACATAGAATCATGGTAGTTTCCATCTCCAAATCGAATAGACCTATCAACAACTTATGGAGCCATATGGCTTCACAACTGGTAGAGTATGTTGCAATGTACTTTTCTTATGTCATACTGAGAGAAATATTGGATTGATTCTTTCTTTTCCATGAAGTCATGGCTGACCCCAAACTGAAACAACATCCTGAAGTGCTTTTTCTGTCTGAAGCACTTCCATCCCAATGTGAATCAGTATAGCCATACAACTTGAAGTCATAGTATCCAGTATAATAGAGGCCATAGTCCAACATACCCTTAAGGCATCTCATCACATGTTTTGCAGCTACAAGGTGAACACGTCTAGGATCCACCAAATACTGACTCAAGGTGTTCACAAAAAATAATATATATGGTCTAGTATTCATCAGATACATCAACAAAACAATCATCTGTCTATATAGAGTATCAATAAATAACTTCATATTCGTCTCCATAGGAGTGGACATGGTTCTATAGTTGATCATGTTGAATATCTTCAAAATTTCCACATCATACTTTCCTTGACTAAGGAAAATATCTTCTGGGATCTGACATACTTCAAGACCTAATAAATAGTGCATCGGGCCTAGGTCCTCATTTCAAATTTACTGACAAGATTCTTCTTACAATCTGTGATGATATTTTATTCATTTTTCAAGAATAAGTCATCCACATATAGCAACAATATAACTAGTCCATCATTCTCAATCTTGAAGTAAAGGTTTGGATCAACTTTACTCTTGGTAAAGCCCAAGATCATCATAAAAACCATCAGTCCTACCATACCAATATCTTGGAGCTTTATTCAACTTGCATACATGAGTCTTCCTGTCCTGTACTTCGAAACCAAATTTTCACATCACATTGTAACAACCTGGTACACTTGCACAATTGTAAATCAATATGCATAATCTTGTGTTGGTTATATGTTCTTTCTACAAAGAATTATTTGTCTCACTTCCTGAGAGTGTGTCCTCTACCTTTTATGCAAATTTTCCTTCTAGAACTGGGACTCTTCACCTACACTTGTTATTTCTGAAGATGAGAATAACTACTCTATTCCCACTGTAGTTGCTGAACTCTAAGAGTAGTTTCTATATAATATCATGGAAACAACTTCATATGAAACTGAGAGTGGTTGATACTGACATTGAGGGTAGATTATCCTCTTTCTTTGGAGGTAACTCAATCTTCTATTGTAGTCATGTCTCCATGGCCCAAATCATGTACTGCACCAATTGGCACTGGAGATAACTCAATCTCAAATACAGGGATTTTCATACCTTTTCCCTCTGAATCTCATATTGTGTCGACCTCTTTTAATGAATCATTTATGTTATATATATACTTCTTCTTATTACTGGAGCAAGTGTCTCACCATAGTCTTCTCCCTCTTTTTGGGAGAATCCTTTGGGCACAAATCAGGATTTGTATTGTTATCTGCAACATTCTTGATCTGGTAGATCAATCTTGGAATCCACCACTGACTTCCCTTCTAGTCTCAAGGAAAAATCCATATTCTAGTCCTTCTGACTGGCTTCCTTATCTGTCACTGAAACAAGGGAATATTCCCAGGATATTGCATATCTCCTAGAAGTATCTAAAGCTATGATCTATTATTCTCAACTTATGGAGTCTGTCTTCCAATCCTAGAAGATGTCTCCTTTTCCCATATGATCCTTTCTAAGTTCAGGATTACTATGAGTCTTGATTTCTTCTGAGTCTACAAAAAATTCATAGTCTCTGCGGGATATACTTGGTGTTGAATACCAAGTCTTAATATGAAAGTTGAGTCATACTTCAAACAGATTATGCTTCCTATCAAGGTGGCTTCATTATCCATTCTCCAATTCTACTGTGAGTTCTATTCTAATGTTTGGTCATCTTTGGAACCTTCTGCTCCTTACAATCAATCTCCATATGAGATACTTTGTATCTCAAAAGTAGCTTCTTCTTCATCTTCTTTGGTATGTGGATGTTTATGGTCATGTACACAACTTGGATAGTCTTCTCCATGTCTCATCTAATATATATTTCCTCCTGCAATCATTACTACATCTACCTCGGGGTTATCATCTATGACCTTTCCGGAACAAGAAAAACAAGGGAGAAAAAATAGACAAGGATAATACTCTTTATAATAAAAGCAATAGAGAGAATGATTGTCGCAGTATCTCCTTCATAGTTATATGTTGTGACCTATCTGAAACAATGGTAAAAGGTAAGAAATACAATAATAAGGAATGAGAGAAACGCTCTTCTAGTGTTGTGATCAATCATTCCTCCATGGTAACCTATAAACAAAACAAGAAGCTTCTCCTAGAGGAGATGTTAGTTATATTTGGTAAATGATTACAATACTAATTTATCTCAATAATTCTCACATGCTACCAAGTATAAAACTTTTCAAAGATTTATATCTCAACTATAGTGTTTACTTGTAATCAGGTAGTTATCGAACTTGACATGTGCAAATTTGAGTCTTATCAACTTAATCAATCAAACCTAGAACTTGGAGTCTTGTCCTAAAAAATGAGTGTTGTTTCTTTTCTTCTGAGTCTCCCTCACTCAATATAACAAGTATTCTCTTCAACCTGTCCTTTGTACTAATACAATATGCTATCTTGACAGAAATATGAGTTAGAGAATAAACTCTATAATCTTAACTTTAATCAATCTAATACTTTGACTTTAATTTTGAACAATGGTTAGTATGATAACTTCAACAGATCAAAATAAAACCTGGATATTCATAATATCACAATAATTTCATAACAAGTAGAGGAATATCAAAGTAATCAAACATGGGGTGCATAGTTCCTATGAATGTAATAGATCTGAGATCCTTCTCGATCTACGATTGTTGTTTAGACAAAATATCATTTCTCCTACAAATACCCTTTATAATAATGATACAATTTGAACATAAGTACATACCTTTGATAGTATCAGTAGGTAGTGGCACCATCTAGTAGAAATGAAAAGCAGTAATGAACCTTTAAAACTTTAAAGGTGTTGCAACTTGTAATCTAAAGGTAGATGGATATTTGCTAGGGAAAGGCGCACTAGGAAAATAAAAAATCAGTCCCACTACTTCACAAAAACTTCCATTGCAACTAGTATTGCAACTTGTGTTGGCACTGCAACTGGTGTTGCCACTGCAACTAGTGCTACAATTGGCATGAAGGAACTAGAACTTACACTACAACTGATACTAAAACTGAAATGGATATTGCAACCACAACTACAACTGGTACTACAACTACAACCTAGGGTTTTATGAGGAAACCCTATTTTCTCAAACTTCAATTTTTGGAATTCTGATCCAGGGACTAGATGTTCCGTCCTAGGGTACATTCCTAGGTGTGGTTACTTTCTCCAAAGTCCTCCTCAAACAAGGAAAAAATCACACTTATGGTTTATGCAGAAACCCTAATTTTGTAGCAGCTGCAATATTGAAAACTAGATTGTGAGTTGGTCTCTTTTAGGCATGATTTGATACCATGTTAATGTTTTACTTATACAACTCATAATTATGGTTCTTCTTTAATATTACAATAATTTAATACATTAGTTGTAAAAATAAGATTATTGAAAGAGAGGCGATCACAGAAACAATAAAGACACATAGATTATCCTAGGAAACCCTCATGGGGGAGACAACCCAACAAAAACTTCCTCAATATAGATAGACCAAAGACCGAAAAAAAGATCCTCCTCTAGTGCTTCACTAGGAAGAGTAGCACACCACTTAAACAAGAGATACCAAGAGATAGACCAAAAAAAACCTTCTTGACGTGACACTTAGCTACAGTAGAAGTTCCTCCAAGACTTGTGCACTTCTTCATAGCTACAGAGCTAGTGTGGTGAGTGTGTTCAAATCAGACACCATCCTCACATATAAATACAAGTTGTGAGGTGGTGCTAGGTTTGTGAATCTTCACTTAGTGGAGCTGACTTCTCCTAGAAGTGGCTAAAACCACTTTACAATTACTAGGTGTTATGAGGAAAATCTCTCTATGGCTAGGGTAAGCCACAACAGACGAAAATGACTACAGAAATCAACTCTATTCTCAAGTATGCTATGTTGAAAAATATGCTAGTAAGACAAGTTAAAATGCCTACCTCGTCTAGACATTCGATGAAGTCCACCATTGATCACTTGACCCAAAGCAATATACCTGCAACTAGTCCTCAACAACCAAGCAAAGAAAGCATATGGTGATAATAAATGATGGTAGAACATTCAATAGAATAATCCATTAATAAACATGACAAATACGCCCATGGAATAATAATTCAAATATTTGCAAGATATCAATTGGACGAGAAAAGAGTATTTCTATTAATATATGATCATCAGAAGTGAAAATGTTACAGACTTTCGTGTCGGTGCGGTTTGGAACCGAGAAACCAAGTTCCTTCCTACTGGGCCTCCACCACTTCAATCCTCCACCAAAGGAAATCTCAAAGAAGAGAGACAATTAAGTTCTCAATCAAATAAGGGAAGAGATTGGGGGCTAAACACTGTGTTCAGACTTAAAGGACAAAGGGATGCAGACTCAATATGAAGTAAACAATTTATCCAGAGTAACTTTTCACTCAAAGTTGAATTCTTTCTCCTCTTTTCCATAGCTCAGAATTGGCCCATTTATAGCCTTAAAATGGAACTAAAGGTCTGATTCAAAACATTTCTAGTATATGGAAGGCCAAGGATCATACATCTCCTTTCATGGCATGGAAACCCGACACTAATTTTCATTTTTTGGGCACAAATCCTGATGTACGTGGGATGTAGTGGTGCATCCTTCATATACGCATGTTGTATAGTAGGCAAGGTGCATACATGTGGAAAAATATGTATTTTTACCTCTGGGATTTATAAACAGGGATGCTAAGTCTGCATAGGGAAATGGAAAAAAGGCCTTCTATGCAAGATTGCATAGGGTGAGGCAAATATTTCTATAACAGATGCCCCCTAATGTGTGAGGTTAGAGGAGTATCTACGATGGCCGAAATACATTATAAACAAGCTAGAAGTGGAGTGATTGGGAACTAGCTAGAAGAACTAGTTGTTCATTACATTCTGCACTGTCTTTGCATACATGGTTGCCAATAGAATTACACAGTAGATCCATGTGAAAATATACCAAACAACTGTCTGTGGCCATGAATAGGAAAATACAAATTTAGTTACATGCCAAAATCTGTCATAGTAACGAACAAGGCCCAGTAGAACTAGTCTCAAAACAAATCTGAAGATATCTGTATACAATGGAGTACAATCTGATCTCCCATGATCATTGAAGTCATATAGGTACTGGTCCAATGAAAAGGAAGCAAAAAATCAAGAAATTTATGGCCATATATTGATGTCTTCAAGTCTTCTACACAATCCACCAAAGGTGCAAGTCTACATCATGTAAATAAAGGAGTTGAGTTTGAACACAATGAGACATCGTTTGATTATCGGTCATTGAAGTATACCGTTAACAAACGTGAAACAACCTATCAATAATGAAAATAGGTATCAAGGCACCGAGTACATTCTTACAATTATGAATAAAGGAGTCGGTGTCGAACACCTGAAGAATCCATCGATCAGGAGACATTGATGTATTCCCAACTGTCGATGGTGAGAGAACCTTCCACTAATGACTGCAAGCCTCAAGGTACTCATAAGACTCTAGGTCTCGTTTCTAGAATAGATGATCTCAATTCGATGGAAGGAGACCTGCTGAAAGGAGAGCATTAAGGAATCTCTCATCATTCATCATGAGGTATAAAGCAGGAGCTTCATGATTTGTAGGAAATCGGACGAAGAACATGTTCACGAAAAAATGACCATGTGCGTCTTTCGCGTGTGCCAAGTGAAAGCGGTACACTAAAAAGACCCTCTGAATAGCATCCAATGAGGAAAACTGATGAAAAAGGCGAGGAAACCACCAATAAGGATAATGGCATCCAAGACACTGCACAAATCCCAATCTGTGAATATATGTCTTTTCATCGAACACAAGGGAAACCACCCAATCAATGACCAATGATGAAATGTTGATTGTTGGGTTCAAGGTTACCTACCAATAATGAAAGTAGGACCAAGGTGCATGATAGGACTATAGTATCATGTGACTCTGAGACAAACTGAGGGTATGGCCGACAGGAAAAGTCAAGAGTTTTGAGAAATGATTGACACAGGTTGATGGACTTCCTTTGAACAAGAGAATGAGACATATGGAATACTCTGGCAGCATAGACTCAATGATGGAACCATGAGATGTAGGAGGCATCAATAAAATTATCCATAGGGACTGGAAGATTAACCAGTCGATAGAGAAAACTCTCTATAACTAGCTCAGCTTCCTAAGGCCATGCTAAACCCAAAATTATGATGACAAATGGACTTAATAACTTCGTGATATGTTCAAAGGTGACACGACTTCTGCCAATATAATATAATAATCCATTCATTCCCATTAATGGACGAGAAAAGAGTATTTCTATTAATATATGTTCAACAGAAGTGAAAATGTTACAAACTTCTGTTTCGGCACGGTTCAGAACCGAGAAACTAAGTTCCTTCCAGATGGGCCTCCACCACTTCAATCCTCCACCAAAGTAAATCTCAAAGAAGAGAGACAATGAAGTTATCAATCAAATAAGAGAAGAGCTTGGGGGATGAACACTGTGTTCAGACTTAAAGGACAAAGGGATGCAGACTCAATATAAAGTAAACAATTTCTCTAGAGTAACTTTGCTCTCAAAGTTGAATTATTTCTCCTCTTTGCCATAGCTCGGAATTGGCCCATTTATAGCCTTCAAATGGAACTGAAGGGTCGATTAGGAAAATTTCTAGTATATGGAAGGCCAAAGATCATAGATATCCTATCTTGACATGGAAACCCGACACTAATTTTCATTTTTTGGGCACAAATCCCAATGTACGTGAGTTGTAGTGGTGCAGCCTGTGTATACACATGTTATATAGTAGGCAAGATGTGTACATGTGGAAAAATATGTATTTTTATCTTTGGTATTTACAAAGATGGATGATAAGTTTGCATAGGGAAATGGAAAAAAGGCCTTATGTGCAATATTGCGTAGGGTGAGGAAAATATTTCTATAACACTCGGGGTCGACTTTACAAATACCACCATACAAATACATGTTGACCAATCCACAAAAAGGGGATTTGATCTTATACAAGACCCCACTTGATCAATACACAAAAGGGGATTTGATATATATAATATTGACTCAAATATAAGTATAATATTCTTTGAAGTTACAATAATTCAATAGAAATGCATGTGGGGGAATCATCATTACATTGATGAGGAAACCTTGATTCTTGTCCAATATCTTGATTCTTACCAGGATCTCTCTTATCGGGAAGTGGATTCTCCTTTTATTACTTATACACTGAGGGCTGAAGAACATAAGGCTATCAGATCCACCTTTCCTGTAGTCCTATCCTGAGAGTTCATCAAATCTACGCTACTGGAAATCCACGTTTGGAGTGTTGAGTGTGCCTTGTCCTAAGACTAGTCCAAAGACTGAAGGTCAAAATATTATCGGGATCCCTTCATTTGGTTTATCTCATCGATTTGAGTCCCTTGCGATTTTCTTGAGGTTTGAAAGGCATAAGCCTCTTCATACTGATCTCTACTATTTTCTTCTTTCGACCTCCCCTCTCTCCAGAAACCCAGGGCCTGTTAAGTTTCATGGATGTAGGTCCTTGTCATGTCATCACCCAATTCCTACTCTCTTTTGTCGTAATAGATTTCACACATTGTAACCTAATTACATAAGAACATATTCCTTTATTTGATTGTATTCACTCTCTTTGCAATCTTATCAGGTCTGCCCTCCGAAACGTTCAACTAGACTATATTGACATGTGTCTTGTGTCCAATTGGCATCGATCTCCTTTTATCATATGAGTTGTTATTTGTGACATTGATTTTTCGCATGAAATGTCATCTTCTTCCCCTTGGTTGCTTTCCATTTGTCCTATATGAATTTGAGTGTTCTTGATCACCGTATGACCTAGCTACCGACCTTGACATTCGATTACCTAAAACTTACCCGATATATCTTACTCATATTTTCTGGGTCCCTAGGTGCATAACCCTAACTAATGAGGAACCATGACAGACACGAAACCTTGACTCATGTGTCACTCAACCTTATTTTCCTAATTTGTATTTGTATTTGTATTTGTATTTTTGTATATATTTTGTATATTTTTTATTTTGTTTTTTATTTATTTTATTTAGTTTGTTTTTTTATTTATTATTTATTATTTTTGTATTTATTTATTTCCATTTGTATTTTACCCTTGGTTTTGCAAAACCACATGGTTTGATTTCACATGATAATTGCCCATGGTTTTTTATTTCCCTTGGTTTTCCCTAGAGTTACCTTAGATATTTACTTTTACATGGGGAAAACCAAGTTCACTTTCAAAATGTTTTTACATGGGTTAAATATGTTTTCACATGGATCAAATTTATTGCATGGTGTGTTTTACATAAAACCGTAATGTATAAAATGTAAATTCACATTCTCACTTCCCATAAAATTAGAAACAATTTGACTTTTCATATATATATATATATATATATATATTTCATTTGTTTCTTTTTTGGTTTTGATTTTTTTTTATCCCCTAAGTTATAGGTTGTATATTTTCATTTTATTTTCTTATTTAATTTCATTTTTCCATTTTTTCCCTCATTAAAATTCAACGTAATATTTCATGGGACATCTTTATAGGCTTCTCCCCATTGGTCTATATCTCCACTTCATGGTAAATTTTATTGAGAATTACCATTAATACACACCTCCTATATTCATGGAATCCCCTCTTCCCTTCCTCAAATACTCTTGAAAACTTAGAAATATGAATTCAATAATTCAAGATCATAGGAAATAACCATCGTGACTTAGGCCTAAATCAACAATATTGGGAACATGATTATTTTAATGTCTTTCAAGTCATCTGAATTCCACTCATCGGGAAGCCCTCATGGGAGTCAACCCTGACTTTTCTTTCTCCAGAGTGGTGAGCTAGCACTTTATTTTGTGTAGGTTAATTTAATTAATTTTATTATTTTCGTATTTTTATTTATTTTTATTTTATTTCCCTATTTTCACTTGGATTATTGGCCACAATTACAATACAAACCCTAGGTCTTATGCCTTCTCTAGGTTCTTATACAAATCAGGTAAGGGGGATAAAACTATTTAAACCATTCAATTTTGGATTTTCTTATGCATGTGGGATTTTTATTTTCAGGTTAAAGATGAATGGCCTAGACACCCACAACCAGATCAAGGGTTGTCGAACATTGATTTTCAAATGAACATATCTTGAGTTGCATGTGTCAGAATTGAGCCCATGATACCTCGTTGGAAAGGTATCAATACTAAGAATGCATTGGGAGAGGACTTCAAGCCAAAATAGTAATGGAAAACCTAAGAAATCATAGAAAATAGAAGGTCACGAATTTGGGGGGGAAATTGATTGTGCAAACTTCAAATGGCCATGTATGAGGCTACAGGAAATGAAATTAGGCCTAGGATAGATCGACGGAAATATAAAAGAGAGTAGAAAATGATGACACAAAAATTATCGACAAATTGACGGTGGAAATAGTTAGAAATTGATGAAAACAAAAGATTCTGGAGATTAATTAGAAAATGGGTTGTGCATGTTTAGGCATTCATATATGAAGCTACAAGAGTCGAAACCAGACCTCCAAGGGCACAATGGAAGGATGAGACAAAGAATAATAATATGGGATGATATTATTTAGAAGGATAACACCATAAATTCCCAGAATAACTTGAGGAACAAAAAATGACACCAATAAGAAAAGTTAATAATATTTGTAAATGAATACTTTTTGTAAAAGGAATTAGGGAAAGAATAACTAATCATGAGTGTTGGCATAGGGGCAGAACTAGGTTTCAACGCTTCAATATCACACCAAAAAAACCCTAACTACCGACCCTTTCGGCAACACCTGCGAAGCAGGTGAAGTCTCACTCGAGGTAGAGGCAAGGGTGGTTGCAGGACTCTAGTGTCTACAACCTTAGATAGGAAACAGATCTATGATTATAACACCTTAACAGAGCACTTAGTAGTTATAGTTCATTAGTATTTAACCTTTGTTTACAGCATGGATAAACCCTAATTACATAGTAGCGCAGTATTCATCTAGATCTAATATATTCAAGCACTAAGAATATCAACATAGATCAAATCTAGCATCTTATTCACATCATTAGGCACTAAGTTATCATATTCATCTAAGAATACATCATTACACTAAGAAGTAATCATATAAATAGTAAAACATTCACAATGCACAAAGCAACCACAACACAAGATATACGTGGTTCACTCCCAGCCTGGGGCTATGTCCACCAACTCTTCTCTTCTTTATTATCTTCGGTCAAGATTTTTACAGACACATAGCATCAAGATCCTACTTCGCAAAAGACAGGAAATCTGTGTGCACCTCGCCAGATCCTCCTTCCCTGAGCTAGGTTACAACACAATGCCTTTACACAATTTCTATAGTCACTTGAACTTAGCCTTGCAAGCTTCACATAGTATGCACAAAGCATGTACAACTATCACTTGCAATTAGCACATCATCACACAGATGTCTATATAATCCTTCACGCCTCTTTTTACATCTCCTAGGCATATATTTATACATTAAAAAATGGTCCTAAACATGGGTAAACCCATGGGCCGACATCCCCATACCCGTTACATAAGCTCAAAACCCAAAAAGACCTAAAAAGGGGCTGAGATTCTGTGATATCTACTTCGACTTGCGCTCTGCCTTTGACAACGTGTCAAAGTCCTAAAATAGGTCAAACCTGACCAAGGATCTCCAAAACTTGGTCAAGGGCCAACAGGCCCCCAAAACTCACCTGTGACTCGTCCTGAGTCACTCTGCTTTGGTTAGTTTTGCCTCAAAATCCTCAAGTTTGGCTTGAGCTGCGCCAAGGCCTCCTGCTCATTGAACTCCTGAAGAACTGCCTCGTTCACAGGTCCTTCCAATCGTTGCTCAACTGTAGTGACTACTTGATCTAGTTCTGCTCCTCATCCTTCAATCTCCTCAAATAGTTTACAAGATGCATACTAGACTGGCTGGAGCCTCTGAGTCACTTCCATGAATTTGCTCTGTATGGCGTGGACTTGGTGTTGAACATTGCATTGTTCCTGTGATCTTTTCATTCTTTCAACTACAGACAAGAGCTTCAACCATGCATGTATCATTTTTTCTTGTTTCTTTTCCTCCTGGAGTTAGGACTCTAGTGTCTTTAGTTCAGGGTCTTCAGTAAGTCATTCATAAGTCTGTGCATTGTGATCACTGAGTTTTTTACATTCCATGGTGAAGGTCTTGATTATCTCAACTACGCTCCGGGTAGTGGCTTCTCTTTGGTCATGTAAATCCTGTGGAGTGCTTGGAACTGACTATAGCTCTAGATTGGTTATTCTCTGTTGAAGCTGTTGAATGGATTCAACGAACTTCGCTACTTGATGCTCTACTGGGTATTCCTCCTTTTTCTCTAATCCCGTCATAGAGTGAAGTGCTCTGCTGACTGTTTCTTTTACTCCAACCTGCTCGACGAGCAGTTGTTTCTTCTATCGCTAGATTTTTGCTTTCTCTTCTTCGAATTTTGACTGGAGGGAAGCCTTTTGCTGCTACGCAATCCTGTGTTTCTCTATTACTTCCTCTTGTGCTTGCTTCAGGGCCACTATGGCTTGTTCTTTTTCTTCTTCTGTGCGACGAAGGTGAGATTTGGTCGCATCAGCTATTCTACGGAGTTGGGTAGCATCATCTCCCAACTTTGGTTCTTCTGATGGTGGGGTCGTAGTGGACACTGCGCGGCTGGAGTGAAGGGAATGTTGTACCCCTCCGATTTCTACCTCAATTCTATCATACATGGTTGCTTGTTTGGCTTCAGTGTTCTGCAAAAGGTCCTGCGAGCCATCTGATATGGTTGTGATGATGAAGTTGAAGTCATCGAGGATGAGTACAGTCTGCAACTTAGTATTAGTAGCTTTGGAATTCTTCCAGGAAGTAGGTTTCACGGGGGAAACCTTCATTTTCTTAGATGGATCAGTCTCATCAACGGGATCCCTAGGCGGTGTTACTTCGCCTTGCTTCTGTTGATATTATTTCCCATTGTTCTCTTCCTTATATACTTTGTTGTTCCCTCCTCCTCCAGGTGATTTGGAAGTAGTTTCTTATGATGCACTACTCAGGTTATGTACCTCTTCTATATTCTTCCTTTTGTTGGTTCTAAGTGTGTCATGTGCTTCGCGAGTGACCTCCGAGCTTCTGATTTTTTTAGGATCAGACAATTCTATAGGGTTAATAGGGATAAGGAGCTTTGCAGGCCAGTCCTTAGTTATCTCTTCTAGGTCCTCTTCTGTGAGCTTATAGTATGACTGAAGCTCTTCTTTACTCTCGTCTTCATGCGCAGTGATGTAAATGAAGTGTTGATCTCTACAGAACATCATAAGTGTCTTGAATCGGTGTAGAGTGTTCGACGTCATATGAGGGACATCTTGAATAGCCCTCTTTAACTGGAGATAGTATGTATGGAATATCGTGTTTGACTGCCACTATTTTCCCATATCGCTCGAATACCAGAGTGTAGTGAACTTCGCAGTGAGCAGCTCAAATGGCTCAATATCGGGGAAGGTCGCACCTTCCTGCATATCCCAAGCTATAAATGTGATGAGGATCAGGAGCCAACTAAAGTGGAACTCATAGCCTTGATCCTAAGCTTCGCGACAATCCAATTCTAACCGGTTGACTAAGTACTTTGCCTAATTCATCTGTAGTCCTTCTATGCATTTCCTAGTGAGGTCAACAACAAACCCTGTGACCTGTGTAGGTATTTTGTTTCTCATTAGCTTCCCTGTGATCAACTGGAAGGCTAGGCGCACTACGCCATTATGGATGAAAGCTACCTTGTAGCCTCGCGTTCTTGTTTCTACATCGCCATAGGTATTTTTAATCCTTTGTGCCATTGCATGGTCTACAGCCTTCCCTGGGTAGAAGTCTTGCGGGTCTCGTCCTTGCATGCTCAATCAGATGATCCTATGGATCAGTGCTGAATCGATGGTGATGTGTCTTTCTAGACATAGATAACTGCCATGGTAGCACGACAACAAGAGCTTAATGCATGCGTTAACTTCCTGCTGCCTTCCAAAATGTGGTATCTTCATTACATTTAGGATAGTGGACTGCGTGAGGTTCATATTCCATGGTTGGGGGATTATCCTCGAGTTCTTCCCCTTCATCCTAGTCAAGTACCTGTGAGGGGTGAACATGTTGTGGTTCTTGCAATCCCCTAGGTTGAAGTCACTGAATTTTAATGTCATGATCTTGTTTAGCTGGGTTTGAACTACACGTATCCCCTTCGAGAGGTATGTAGTAACAAAGGTATAATCAAAGTCCCTTGGGACATTGTCACAACTCACCGCATCGGGAAGGGGCGGGATGTAGTCGGGTAGGATAGACGGGATCAACTTCTCATTCACTAAGTCATCTCAATGCTTGGTTATTTTCTCGGTTGTGGCTCGGAATGGTCCAGATCCACAAGCAGTCAATGGAGAGGCTTGCACTCCTCTCTTCGATGAAGCTTGAATCCCTATGGACATTACTTTTTCGACCATTAAATTGATTAGAACTTCTTCAACTGGATTCTCTATGGTGTTGATTTTGTCCTACATGCATTCTCTCGATCGAATAACTCAGGTCGATGAATGAATGCTCAATCTAATCGAACAAGTGTCGATCTCAGTAAACATAGCATGGTAGCAATGAGTTCTTCTATTGGCTTGGATAAAATTCATGAAAGTGTTCTCGGTGCAATAGTTGATGGACTAAGTAGACAACGAGGTAGTAGATCTCTCCAACGGGTGAGAAGCCTTCATCAATGTAGTTTTATTCGTTACAGAGCGGTCCCAATGGTCTGATGGCGAGATTTTTGGTCATAACTATTGTTCTATCCATTCAGGAGCATTGGTCTAACGGTCATAATGCCTCCAATGGTCATATCACTCTGCCATGGCAAAGTGCCACTTGGCATTGTTCTATTATCCCAACGAAGTTCCATTTTTTTAAACCTACCTTCTGTGATTTCTCCTCTGGAACCTCCTACAACTTTTTAAGCTTTGCTCTCTTCTTGCTGAGCTTTCTAGCCTTTTTCCCTGTGATATGCATTATTGGGTTCCTCTTCCCATTCTGATTCTTATCTGTACTCAAAATAGTAACTTCGCGCTATTGATATTCTTTCATAGGGTTAGAGAGTAGTAGTTCTTCTCTGTCTAAGGTAAGTGCTCTGCTCTTCTGTATAGACAGATATTGTAAGTCTTCCTGGGTTCTTTCATCTTTGACATCTGGATAGTTGGTCCTCACTAGCTTCAATTGGTCCTCTTGTTCTTTTAGTAAGTGTGTTATCCTCTTTGTCATGAAGTATCTTAGTTCTTGCTTCTTCTGTTCTAGGGCTTCCTCTTCTTTTCTTCTGGTCTGATCCTTCTCAATCCAGGTTTTTCCTAGTAACATAGAAAATGGGGCATTTCTCTCAATAAATTTAACCACCTCAAAATCTTCCTCTGTTGAAGTTCCATGAGCACTCATAGATATCTGGGTAAGTCTTCCACATAGGGTTATCATATTTCCTCTAAATAATCCTATTCCTTCTAATGAAGGACTCATAGTAGGATCTCCTAAAATTTCCCAGGTTCTTTCTGTCATGATATTCACCTGTGTTTCCTCATCCAGAACACAGTCAATGTCAAAGTCTCATATTCTTGTTTCTATGAACTCTTTTTATTTGAATATCTCATATAAGTTTATATTTCTGTGATCATTCAGGGTTTCTTTCATTCATAGTAATACAGTCTCTGATTCTTTCTGGGGTTCTTCCATGGTCTTAGTTTCTTGGCCTTCCTCAAGGTTTTTTGGTCTCACGTTCATTCTTTCAAGCTTAGTAATCATTCTAGGGAAATCCAAAACTTCATGGTCCATAGCTTTACAACAAAGGAAAGTAGGACCTCTACCAGGGCATTCCTTAGAAAGATGTCCCAGTCTTCTGCAACTATAGCAAAGAGTTAATCCTCTCTTTCTCTTGAACGATCCCCAACCTTTCCTATACTACGCACTAGGATCATAGTAACTAACCTGGAAAAAAATCTTTCTAGGCTCTTGCATCCATTTTTTAGTCCAAACATTCTTTCTATGCATAAGAATAACATACCTTTCATTATTTCTATCAGATCTATTCATATCAAATCTTATTTCTTCTAACTGTGCCCTAGTTTTCAAGCTAGGACAAAATTTATCAAACAGACCTAGATCCATACTTTTGAAACAAAAATTTCCACTTATCTTACTTTTATTAAAGAACAAAGATTTCAGATCTTACCTCTTTAATAAAAACGTTTCATTGATCTTACCTCTTTTCTTAAGATTTGCTTCCTTTCTTAGCATAGAGCTTTGCAATCAAGTAGAATACTACGCACTAAGGAAAAAAATCTACACACGGAGCTTTATCTTTTCTTCAGTTCCCAGCAATCACAGTTTTAGTTCCTTGCAATGGAACCATTTTTTGTCACAGGGGCAGACCTAGGGTTCAACGCTTCAACAATGCACCAACAAAACCATAACTACTGGCCCTTTCAACAACACCTGTGAAGCAGATGAAGTCTCACCCGAGGTAGAGGCAGGGGTGGCTGCAAGACTCCAGTGTCTGCAACCTTAGCTGGGACATATATATGTGATTTTAACACCTTAACAGAGAACTTAGAAGTTATAGTTCATTAGTATTTAACCTTTGTTTACAGCGCGGATAAAACCTAATTACAGAGCAACACAGTATTCATCTAGATCTAATATATTCAAGCACTAAGCATATCAACATAGATCAGATCTAGAATCTTATTCACATCATTGGGCACTAAGATATCATAATGATCTAAGCATACATCATTACACTAAGAAGTAATCATATAAAAAGTAAAAATTTCACAATTCACAAAGCAACCACAACACAAGATATGCATGGTTCACCCCCAACCTGGGGCTACATCCACCAACTGTTCTCTTCTTTATTATCTTCAGTCAAGATTCTTACAGGCACATAGCATCAATATCCTACTCTGCACAAGATAGGAGATCTACGCGCACCTCGCCAGCTCCTCCTTCCCTGAGCTAGGTTAGAACACAACTCCTTTACACAATTTCTACAGTCACTTGCACTTGGCCTTGCAAGCTTCACACAGTATGCACAAAGCATGTACAACTATCACTTGCACTTAGCACATCATCACACAGATGTCTATATCATCCTTCATGCCTCTTATTACATTTCCTAGACATCTATTTATACATTACAAAATGGGCCTAAACATGGGTAAACCCATGGGCCGACATCCGCATACCCGTTACATAAGCCCAAAACCCAAAAATCCCTAAAAAACGGTCGAGATTCTGTGATCTCTTCTTCGACTTGCGCTCTACCTTCGACAGCCTGTCGAAATCCCAAAATAGGTCAAACCTAACCAAGGATCTCCAAAACTTGGTCAAGGGCCAACAAGGAGTCTCTTCAATTTCTATTTGTAACATTCACATTTTCATTTTTGAAAATGTAAAGAAAAATTGAAATGTGAAATGACAAAATGAAAGGAAACAAAATGAATAGTCACAAGAGTTGAGGAGTCTCTCTTGTCTTATAAAAGAGAACTTGTTGAATGTATGAAGGGAATTTTTCCCATTGTATATACTATTTATACTTTTATTTTTGGATATATGAAGAGAAGAAGACATTTTGAATTCATAATTATTTTCAAATGTTTGTTGGATTACTCTACACATGTATTTGTTGTTTAAGTTTTATGGGTGTTGATCATATGGACTATTTCTATTCTTATTATTTAGAATTCTTATGATGTTGTGATTTCTAATGAGTACATGGATGGTGTTATAGGCCTTCTCTTCAACTACTTGAGATTATATCTCAAATATTATTATCTTAACATATTTTCAGTTGTCGCGAACTATTTATGTCGTCAAAATATTATTTTAAAATGTGTTCATCTATTAGTTTTGCTCCTACATGATAGATTAGACGTAGTAGTTTTAGAATAGTTTGTTTTCATTTTAGAGTAGGTTTATAATTAATTCGAAATCAGTGGGGGAAATTTCATTGTCTTTCCCCTCACTAGAGGGGAAAATCCCCCTATACTGGGTCAAGGTACAAGAAGAGAATTGAATACCTTAAAAGACAGTTCTATTCCTAAGCTACCCCAAAACTATCTAAATTGAAATACAAGAGAGGGGAAAGAAGATCAATAGGTGTACCTTTGGTACCAACGTCTGGTGTAAACCTCTTTCGCCTTTGAAGCTTCCTATATTGTGGGTCTGCTCCCAAAGCTGACCTACAAAATCTTAGAAAAACAATGCTACAAAATACAATCTCTACTTGTCACTTTCAATATTCATATATAGGAATAGATGCATTAATAAATAAAAGCATAAATAAGAAATGTATTGGGACAGGAAATAACTCTTTTATTCAATATGAAGATCAGAAAGATTACAACCTTCTTATTGGAAAACACTCCACGAACCAGGTTTGGGCTCCTGTTATTGTTGCTCCAAGTGCAAGATTCCCATTCTTTCCTCTCATAACCAACTGATATATTTAGGAAAAGGGAAAGGTTTGTATAAGGAGAAAGGGATGGAGGGGGAATGTTGAGGCCAAATCTCAGAAAGGGATGCAAAAATTGGGCTAGCAGGGGAAAGGATTTTGGCATAATTTAGTTGTCCTCTTGCTTGTTATTGTAAATTGGACCCCAAGACCTCTTTTTATATGAGAAAACTATGGTTATTCGGTTTGGGGATGAGATACAATGCGTAATATGGTTTGGAAACCCTTGATAGCCCATAAAATCCACTGAATTCCTTGTAATTATATATATTTTTGCAACTTTTGGGGGTAAACGCGGGTTGTCTAAAATGCAGCTCGTGTATGTACATGGGATAACTAGTATGCAACTAGTGTGTGTACGTAGGATATGAGTTTAGAAGGGAACATAGATGTTCCAAAAAATATTTTTTTAAGAAGGATCCTCATCAATAATTTGGAAAATTGTGTAATTGGAAAGGCCAATGCCATTTATTCATAGGTACGTAATTTTTGGACTATAACAAATGCCCCCTAATGTGTGAGGTCAGAAGAGAAATTGGTGGCTGAAATACATTACAATAACTTTACCAGTGGTAAGGTACAGATTCGAGTGAGCCCGGGACCAGAGTTCAGGAGGTGTCATCTGCAAAAAAATGATAATCTCTCTGAGGTGGGCATACCCATGCTTAGGATGAACTAATCATGGCTTCCAATCAAGTACACCACAAATCCATGTCATAGAAATGTCTATATAAAGTGTATGTGTGAGCAATACACAATGGATCTACATTTCAAAATCATTTTAAAAGATACAAGTACAATATAATATGCATCTTCAAGAAGCATCAACGCCTGTGGTTGGAGATGAGGACATTAATAACTTGAGCAACAACTTCAAGATATTCAAAACTCAGGTAGGAGTAAAATATGAGTGTAAGACTCACTACCTTGAGGTCTTCGACATGTCGTCGGGGAAATACTGGAGGATATCGATCATTAGTCATAGAACTTCATAGATTTTGAATCCAAACTTGACTAGACTCTCAGGATAACCGATTCATGAAATTCAATAGACAAACCACAGAATGGCAGACTTAGGTTGGATAAAAGCTGACTTAGACAAAAGAAAGAAAAATGATGAGACTCAAACAGTGTAATATTGACATAATTTTGTGATACAGGAGGCACCACAAACTCTCCATATGTTCGGAAGAGTAACCAAACGGAGGAGGACACAACTCTATGTAGCGAGAACAGCTTCCTAAGGTCATACTAGATCCCAATGCTTGGTGAACAAATGAAAGGATGTGCTTTGTCCAAGGGTGACTATCTTGCTACCGAAAAAAGAGAATGTATATCCCGTCCCCTCTTTTTGGAATATTTGATTTTTTTTTCTCCTTTTCAAATATTTAACGATATTGAAAAATAATAAAAGAATTCTACATTACAAAGGAGGAACAAGTGTCATGGGTAAGAAAACTGGTTCCAAGCGCATGGAACATATTGATGCTCAGTGCAAGGAGACATGTGCAGGATAAGGACACTCGAGAAAATTCCTCCATGGGTCAAGGTGTCAGATCGCAAGGGAAAAAAGTGTTGCAAGGCTTGCATTTAAGGAATGCTTTAAGGTTTCAGTTGAATAGAAACATGGATCCGGCATTAGGCCAAAGATGCAAGGATGAGACATGTGATGTGATTCGGTATGACACAACAAGGCTCCTTCCATGTTAAGTTTTACGAGCCTAGAGAAGGTAAGCTTGGTGGTTTTTCACATTTAGAGAGTCCGAAAAATGCTAAAATAAGACTCGAGGGTGT